>VZTL01050308.1:0-25280 GCA_013400535.1 Scopus umbretta | reverse complement strand
GTGTTAAAAAAACAAACAAAAAAACCCCAAAGAAACAAACAAAAAAAACCCCCAAAACAAACAAAAAAACCCAAAACACCAGCCCAAAACATTCACATATTCAAGAGATGCAAAACAGTGATACAGAATACTCCAGAAATGGAAAGAAACACTTTGCTACACCTTTCCATTGCAGGCGCCACTTCTCAGTTCTTTTTTAGTCAAACAACTTAGCAGAGAACAGGGCAGAAGTTCACAGAGGCTAGCCCAGCTGGACCCGAGTATCTCAATTCACACCTAAAAACTCTCAACAAACTGGATGAACACACTGGCTTGTCCTGCTAGAGCTTCTCTTTCAGTAAAGACACATACAAGTACCACAGAAACCATTTGAGGTCTTGCAGTCTATTTTCAGTGGACTGAGGAACACTGCTCTGCTGTATATTCTCCTTCATCACCTTAGTACTTAGTAACCAGTTCTACTAACTAGCTGGAATGTACACAACTGAAATTGATAAAAACTGCCATGTTTGGAACATGTTGGTTTCAGCAGCGTCATATTATTAAGTCTTTCCAGTTGCTTGTTCCCAGTAGCAAACTTGTATCTTTTCCCAAACAAGCAAACAAAAAAATTATGTTTCTCAGAAATCCTACTTTTTTGCTTTTTAATCAATACAGAACCACTGTTTTTATGAAACAGGCTGGTAGTTTTGACTACAGCATGTATGGGCACAAGAAAGAACTTTATCTTACTTGCTCCACGGTACCATAGAGATACTATTAGTACTTACTTGTACATTGGCTATCCAATAGCTAGTTACATACAACTGCCTCTTACAGAAATGATCATTTGTCTCATGTGAAGTGGCATCAGACAATGCTACCTTGGCATTTAGCATCTATCTGTCCATTTTGAGAAATAAATCTCTCTTATACTTCCTCTTCCTTTGATTCAAACTACCTAGGCAGCAGCCTGCACTCATCACTTTGAAATTTGATCACCACAGTGTATTATTATCTGGCATAATTACATGACTTTCTTTTAAAATGAGGTCTCTTAATATGGCGTATTACTACTCTGCTGTGTCCAGGCTGGTGTTTTAATTCAGATCAGGAGAGTATTTCTTGAGCAGGTCTCTTACCATGCTTTGGTTTGCATGACAGAGTGATCTCCAAGTGCACAAACTGGATTCCTTTCACATGAAACTAAACCATACCCCCAGGACACAACTCCTATGCTTCAACCACTAATGGGCATTCCATCTACATGACCAGCCCAGAGCTAATCGACAGGAAACCCCACTCAAAACATGTATCGTGTGACAGCCAGGGACTCTGCACTAACTGCTTCACTCCTATCACGCTGTGGTGCTTGCTAAGGCAGATGCAGCTGACCCCACCACTCCCAGTCCCAGTCCGCAAGTGCCCTCAGAAAACCTTTCCAGTTACAGTCACCTCGAGGGATGAAGGGACAGGTCAGGGTGCTCACCCTTAGGATTGTTTTCTGGGCTGTATCCCATCCGCTACAGTGAGCAGGAGCCTTTCTACTGCCCTGATGTACAAGAAAGGCTGGACTGGATGCTCAGCACAGCCACACTGCCTGCAAAACCCCAGGGAGCCAGTTCTCTAAGGCACAACAGAAGATTATTTAATTTTTAAAAGAACTTCTCAAGGAGAAGGATTAAGGTAAAACCTGGGCTGTTATGGTGTGCTGTGCATAATGAAGAGACTAAAACCACCAGTAAAATAGAAGTGGAAGACCAGTGGTCTAGGATTCTGGCTAGATGAAGAAAGTGATTACTCAATACATACCAAGAAAGAGGTCATACCAAGAACAAAGGCCCAGACGTTGCAACTCTTTACTTGCTTTCCACTCATACCAACTTTCAGAAGATTTTTGACTGAATAAAGAGTAAAAATTTGATCCCTACATGATAATGTCATGGGAAAGATTTATTGTGTATTTTCTCCTGTGAGGATGATACTAAATTATTATCATGAGATACAAAAATTGCTTTCCTATTAAAAAAGAAATCTTGACTCATTCCATGTTAACCGGAAAAATAATCATCATCCAGAATACTACTTCTCTAAAGGGATTTTAATGAGTGGGAACTTTTACTAATAAAATGAGCAGACTAGGAATATAGAGCAAAGTGCAAGAATACTGACACTACGCTTGTGTATTTGCACAGAGATGCATATTGCTTTAAAATGAGTATTAAGAGGACAACAGCTATGGTAAAGCAATTAATGGATGTATCTGGCAGTCACCTCTTCCAGTCTGTGGCTTCCCTGGGAACTCTGGGGACCCAGAAGGGTCAGCAAAGCTCCCACAGATAATTGGGCAGCTTATCTGCTCCACAGGCCTAATCTATATTCTTTGTTTTGATCTTGATTAGCACCAGAATTGGAGGGCTGGGGGAAGATTGGTTTTAAAATTGATCATTTAACTTAAGGTAGATAACAGAACGTGAAATACTCCCTAGCACACCTGGAACATAAGTGATCCAACATCTCACTGCTTGCTGGTCAGACCATGCCAAATGGAGGCAGGGACAGATCCCAGCTCACTCTGTGTGATGGTAAGACTAGTGTTCTGAGCCTGATCCAAAGTCTATAGAAATAACTGGAAAGAATTGCACTGAGTTAACAGGCTTTGATAGTTTGTCTATGTATTGGGTCTGGCTGAGATGGAGTTAATTTTCCCTCATAGTGCTGTGCTTTGTATGGGTAGCTAGAAAGGTGTTGATAACACACCAGTGGTTTGGCTACTGCTGAGCAGCGCTCACACAGCATCAAGGCTGTCTGTCCAACATTACCCCCCTGTCACCAAGCAGGCTGTGGGTAGGTAAGATCTTGGGAGGGGACATAGGACCGCTGACTCAAACTGAGCAAAGGGATATTCCATACCATATGATGTCCACTCAGCAATAAAAGCTAAGAGAAAGGCGGAAGAAGTGTGTGTGTGTGTGTGTCAGGGGGTGGCATTTGTTATTTACGATGTTTGTCTTCCAGAGCAACCGCTATGCATACTGAAGCCCTGCTTCCTGGGAAGTGGCTGGACATCACCTGCTGATGGGAAGTAGAGACTAAAATCTTTGTTTTCCTTTTGCTTCTGCGCATGGCCTTTGCTTTTGCTTTTTTATTAGACTACCTTTATCTCGACCGACGAGTTTTTTCTTCCATCTCATTTTCTTCCCCACCCTGTCCTGCTGAGGAGGGGAGTGATAGAGTGGCTTAGCGGCACCTGGCATCCAGCCAAGGTCAACCCACCACAGTCTGAAATGGAAACAGATAGTAATAAGGAATAGTAAAAAAAAAAATCTTTTTTCAGTAATGTAAACAACAACTATTATTTCTACCCCAGTAATAAACTACTGAGGTGCAGTGTTCTGTGGATACCTCGTTTGGGGAGAACAGGAGCAGAGGAAGAAAAAGTTTCAGAATGTAAAACATTAAATGGGACACAGCTTGTTTTAAATGTGCAGTTTATGTATTTTTGTATGAGAATCACACACACCATTTTATACATGAAGATGACTAGCTAATTAAACAGAAAGTTGAGATGTGTGGAATAATAATAACTTAGAAAAAGTAAATTTGGGAAAGTACTTTCTACATTTGTACTTCCATGTCAGATTTGTTTAAAATGACACACAGGTACTAAAGCCAATTTAAATAGGCTGAAATGCTTCACCTTTATTTTTTTTAATCAGCTTTTTCACAAGGATGACAGGTTCCATAGTTTTTCTAAGAATAATGACTTCTTTTGTCTGCTTAGACACAGTATATCAAAAACACTTACAGGCAATCTTCCCTGCAACACACACATGCTTAAAAGCACTCTTATTTTAACCTCGTTTCATTTCAAATTTGCTTCCTGAACAAGGCAGCAAAACAGCAAAACCCACACCACTAGAAAATCTTCAGGGAATGTGTTTCAGATGAAACCTGAGATAGCTAGTTAACAGAAAGCTTTTGTTGTTGTGTTGTTTAATCTATTATTTATCTGTTTGTTTGCTGTATTGGTTGGTTGGTGGTTTTTAACCCAAATTTCCAAGGATACTGGAGATTTGAATTCATTCTGGCATCTTTTACTATGTTTTTTAAATAGACCTGATCCCCTTTTCCCATGACAGTGGACCACTGCAAAAAAAGGATGAAGAAAAGGACCTTGCACACTGTGCAAACCACAGATTTGTAGATCACCAGCAGAGGATCACACTGGAGGAGTAAAGTGGGAAAGAATCAGATGGTCCACAGGTATAACCAATCTCTTAATTCTTTTTTACAGCAGAAAAGGGTGTCAGGGCTCTGAGAAGCAGCCTCGAAGGAAGGTCACGGAGGATGTCAACCTCAAGTCAGAGAGTCACTAAGCTTAAAAGCATCAAAGTTCTGCTCCAGACCTTCTGAAAGGAGGCCAAATAATAACTAAATGGGCCCTTTTTCAAATATGGAAGACTGGCTTTGCTTTGGTTTTCAAAGTAAAAGCAAAAGAACTTAAAGAAAACTTGCAGTAAGTTTTATTTTTCATAAACCTGAATAAAATGAGATTTTTTTCTCCATTTTTGTTGGCAGAGAAATTCTCTTCTCTCCCACCCCAACCAACACTGCTCTGTCTGCTAAATAGTATCTTAGAGGCAAAGTTTTCACTTCAGAGCGTAATTGATGGGAATTCTTCCAATTTCTAGAGCTACCCTCTGCTTAGACTTATTGTAACACAATATACTGTTATGAATAATAATGTCGACCTAGTTTCCTGCAGTGATGAATGTGTGCAGTGTGCCAGTGCAAGAAATTTGCTTTTCATTGTCTAATTTTCTCTTTTTGTCTCATCAGAAGACGAAGAGGTGGGCAAACGTTTCTTCCCGAATTTCACAGCATAGGCATATGGGAAGGGGGAGATAAATAACAAGTATGTCTTCAGTAGCAAATCCATACACAAGACATTATAGATGAGAGAAATAAGGATAGGAAACTAAGAAAACTTGCACAGAAACAGGAAGAACATGAAGATGACAGCAAGCCAGCATTCCAGTGGTGGTATCTTTGCATCCACTAATAATTTGTAATGCATGCTTTTTTCCCTCAAACTGCTTTTTATATACATAGTTTTTTCTAAAGGTAATAAAGAACCATTTCATTCACATTATTTCCCTCACAGATTAAGAAAACACTTGCATAGTATGATGAAGATGGCAACTTTGTTGGTAGGCCTGAGGGCCTGCCCCTATTCAAATTCTTCAGCAAAGAAACCCAAATTGTTTCAGTGGCTAAAATGACACTGGATACAAAGATCTGAAGTGACATGTGAAGGATGATATCCAGAATAAACTTCAGAAAAATGGCTTGAGATGTGTACATACGGCCTTAGCACACTACTTTCCACATAAGCATAAAACAGCACTTTCAAACTCTCCTTCGGTTTGCATGCCATTAAGAGAAGGCAGCAGTGACTGCACCAGGCAACAAGATATTTGGGGCATGAAAGCTGACTTGCTCCCAGAGATCTCTTCAGAGGAGAAATCTGGATGCAGAAGGATGTGCTCTTCTGGGCACTAGTGTAAAGTGGGCACGCAGATTCAATCGGGAAGAGAGAAACACTTCCAACATGTTATTTTTCCTTCCTAGCAAATATAAAGATGCCTTATCTAGTTCAGCTGACAAGTATAAAAATATATGCACTGAACAAAGAGTTTCTTTTGTTTTCATTTTCTTTGTCTTTGCTTGCAATTCTGTGATTTCACTCAAATTTCCCCAAAGCTCTACTCTGTAAGAACTGAAAGGACAAAACTCTCCTACCTTCCAGTTCCCATTCCTCCATCAAGAGACAGTTGACAAGTTGACAGTCTGTGTACCTATTAAGCTGCTTGGGGAAAACACAACAGGCAAAAGAACTGAGGAAAACAGAAGGTGGTGAGGAGTCAGTTGCAGACTCAGACCAATCCTTTACTTACAGACGTTCTAAAACACTGCTGCCACTGCTGCCACTCCCTGGATGAGGAGCCCACATGGACAAAGGGGTTGCAATGAGGAGTTCAGGCAGCTGCAGCCTGACCGAGGCCCCGAACGGGCACAAGGGAGATGTACCAACAGCAGACAGGCTCCCCACTTGCCTTCACCTCTCCCTCCCGACTCAAGAGCGCACAAATTTTGGCATCCTCTACAAAGCCAGGAGAGACCAGCATCATGGGCTTTGCCTCCTGCAACTTGTTCCCTTGCACACCTGGAACATCTGCTGGATTTTGCTGCCCCTGGCAGGGGACAAGAGCCACAGGTAAGTGTTACTGGTCTGTGCTCTGCTCATGACCCATGAAATAGCCACAGTTGAGCCACAGATTTCACAGGGATCCAACGCTATGTGATTGTGTTGTTTCGTCTATAATAGACTGCAGGATTGCATCCAGTGTACTAGCAGATCATTTCACAACACCTAATTAGTTTTCATTAGGATGCCACAAATAGCATAAGCACTAGCAACAAATTAAGGAAATCACTGGGTTGCCTAATCATTCCCATTTTCAAAAGCACTCTGTGCTTTTTATCTTGCAAGCTTCAAACAATTTACAAATAGTTTGCCCTTTCTACCATTACGTGCTTAATTAGGAGTACTAGGAGTCACTTCTCCCCATTTAGTTTGTTTGGCTAAATCTAAGCCAAAACCAGTAAAAGTACTGAAACTTTTGCCATCCTCATAAGTTACTAGATGACAAGAGTATTCTCACACTTACTTAAAGGGTGCTTATTTTGTCCTCACTGGAATGTGTTTTATTTAAGTGCTTCATTAGGGCATGAACAGAGTCGTATCTTTTGAGTAAATACTGAAGAGGATGATGAGCGGTAATAGTTTCCTACTCAGTAGGGATTTTCATGTTACAGAAATCATGGGCAATTTAAACGTGTGACTCTCAAATGCATTTTTAAATCAGGTATTTTATTTATTCACGTGCTGCTTCATTGCCTTTAGAAGTGGTATTACATCAGGCCTAATAGAAAAGGGACAAACGGCACACTGTATTGTTTGCTTCCTTTCAAAGATACATGGCCAACAACAGCGATGTTTTAAAACTAGCACCAGTTGGCGAGTTCTCCCAATCCAAGCAGATCTGAAGAACTGGAAGGTCCCACAGTGGGATTAGGTGATGGAGCACAGGTGCAATCAATGTCCTTAGAGAATAAGTAGTCTATAAAGCATCTTCATGGGCATACTAAAAAACATATTGGAAACATCCTTGTGCAAATAAGACACACCAAAAATGCTACAGTTCAAGACAACTTTGTATGAAGAATATTGGTCCAATTTCTAAACCCATTTGTCTCATCCCAGACTTTTCTCTGCATCAATTTTAGAAAACTACTTATACTGAATATAGAAATCAGGGCACCTTGGCAACATTTCCTGCAAGGCATAAAGCTTGTCAAAATTTCAAGTCTTTGCCAGCTGGAATGCATGGAGTATATTTTATGTGGTTGCAAATGTGAGCTAGTCCTAGCAGTGGGGGACACTGTACCTGCTACAGGCTGAAAAAGAAGCAAAGAGGTAGAGGAGAGAAAAATATATTCAATAGGAAAAGTGGCTGAAAAGTATAAAAGGAATCAATTTCTAAGAAAGAAGTCGTTGTACAAAAAAAATTGATTTACATTGGAAAGAGATGTAAATGCCAAACTCTGCACTAAATCTAAACTTAATTTAGATCTAAATTAATCTAAACTTAATTTAATTCACCTTTTATCTGGAGTGACTTCTTTAAAGGTGCTTTGTATGAGAAAAAAAATTAACTCACAGTATAAAACCTGCACATCACCTCTTCTAATTACTATTCTGGAAAGGAGGTTTAGTGGCAGAAATACTAAAAAAAATTTTTCTGTCTCACTAATATGTGTTTTTATTTCATATCAACACTTTGGTACATTTCTTTTTTAAAGTCAGTGGAAGGAAAGTAATAAGACTTCATCAGGTGTCTCAGTAATATTTCATCCAGGTTTAAAAATTATATTTTCGAGGGTGGATTTCCTGGAATTTTTACACCTTTGACATCATCACTATATCTGCATGGGACAGAAGAACAAAGTGATGCCTAACTAATCCTGCTTATGGGGGAAGAGGGCTCTAGAGAAAAGGGCAGAAGACTCCATGTACGTATAACTAAGCACATGGAGATGCACGAGGGACTCACTTCAAAAGGATGCTGCAATTGTTTGCGCTCACAGTTGTTTGTGCTAAAACATCTGGCCTCCAGAATCAGACTGCAAAGCAGATGATACTGAATTACAGTCAGGATCTCACCCCTCACTCCAGCTCAGATTAAACCAAGCTGTAACGTTTGCTACATCTATACGTAGCCAGGTATGCACCTACTGGCACATCAGTGGAGGTTTGCTGACAAGCAGCTCCAGACTGCAAGCACTTCCCATTCCCTCCTACGCAGAGCTCCAGTGGGAGGATGGATGAGTGGTTTGTGGAGACTGCTCCCTGCTGCTGATGCAGCTGCCCATAGTCTGAATTGGGCAGCTGTAATGGGAGGGCCAGCTGTCCCTGGATGGTACACAACCTGTCCCCATCACAAAATAAAAGACGTCATCTGATTGTAGTCCAAAATGCCAAAACTCATAGATAAAAACTGACTACAGCTATCCGTTATTAATCTCCCTGGTTTTGTTTGTGCACATTTAATAACGCATGTCTCCATGACTCTTGCTTAAAGGTTTATTGGAGATATGCTAATCTGAAATAATGTACTTCATTTCTACTTCTGTTTTCTTTGAGAACTGATGAGATTTACAGTACTTCAGCAGAGGTTTTGGCTGGTGACAGTCAGCCTGTGATACCTCTGAGCATCAGCTTTTATATAAACAGCCTATGCATTGTCCACTGTTGCAATATAAATCAGACACAGTTAACTGGAGTATCCTCATTGACAGAACAGAAAATTGTATCACCAGGCCAAGGACTTAGGAAGTCAAAACCACAGGAACCACACAGAGCAAAGTAGATCTGGAAGGTGTGATCTCTTCAGAGGAGTCAGAAAGCTGTAATCTCACATGGACCAACCTTCCAAAATCTGCATAGTTTTTTGTTGTTTTTTTTTAAAGCATCAATTTTATAATAATTTCACTCATCCTTAACAAAACAGCAACATACAATAAAGAGGGCAGTGGATGGCTTAACAAATATTCAATATAACAAAGCTTCAAGCTACTGGTCAGACTAAAAAAGTTGTGGCCAAAAGCAATTACTACTTAACAGATATTTG
Organism: Scopus umbretta; assembly: GCA_013400535.1. Classification (NCBI taxonomy): domain Eukaryota; kingdom Metazoa; phylum Chordata; class Aves; order Pelecaniformes; family Scopidae; genus Scopus; species Scopus umbretta. The sequence goes on along the minus strand of VZTL01050308.1, from coordinate 16,044 downwards.
GAGGCCTCTGTGAAACACTTCCAGCCTGCTGCTGCATTTTGTTAAATGCCAGTTTTACTATCCACTGTGTACACCAGAAAAGGCACACAAAAAAGCAGTGAATGTCACTGCCCAACTCAATGGGGCCCAATTTTATGACCTGAACATTTGGCCTTTTTAAAAGGGGGAAACTTCTCGCTTTAAAAAAATGAGTCAAATTCACCTTGCATCTTCTAGAATTCAAGTGAATCACATCACTATTAAAAGAGGCAAGTCCTTACTTCTACTGTTACTTGCCCTTTACAGAAAAATAATGAAATGTTAGTGGCCACCTCTTCAACCCACAGAAGAGCAAAATGCAATCCTCCTCTTTCTCCTCCTTCTCCTTCTCTTCCAGTATTGCTCAGCCCACCCTAATATTCCTCCCCATAGTGGGAGGGAAAATTTGGACTTCTCATGACTTTGGCTTGAAACACTGTTCATGCCAAAACCTCCAAAAAGCCAAAGGTCTTGAGGCCAGTAAGGCCAAACTTTCAGAGGAAATACACACAGGAACCCCAAGAATAGTCCACAAATGTCAAAGGAAATCCCTCATGCCATTAAGGCTGGATGTGCAGGTAGAGACATACAGGACACATTATTTATTTTATACATCCCTGTTCACCACCTCCTTCCAAGGACAAAGATGCTGACTAGGTCAAAGTCCCTGCGCTAGGTCAGCCCCACCACTTGGTATCCATTGCAGCTGTGGAAAAGAAGCTATATTCAAAATGCTCGAGAATTTTGCTTCTGTCTCAAGAGGTAAAAACTAGCCACTCTAGTCTGAGAAAAGATTAAAAAAAACCAAAAAACAACTAAAAACCCCCCTTCAAAACTAGTTACATACAAGAAAAGGAGAAGACACAGCCTTGCAGGTTATTCATTATTAATCTGACTTATTTTCTCATATGGCATTAGTTACAAATTACTTGAGATTTTAAAGCAATTTCTAGCTTTAAGTAAATATCTGCTCAAGGCAAAATTATGTACAGAATTAAGGATTAATTCATGAGAGAGATTTTAGACTTCAAGTAATTTTTTTCCTATTAATGCCTCATAACAAAGTAATTGTTGAATTAGTAATACATTTGTCAATCTCAGTAAGCAATTATAGTTAATATGTGTTAAAAAATTACTGCTCCATTTTAGAACGCGAATAGTGAAAGTTTGGCATGAGGTTCTAATTATCTACCGAACATGAGTCATGCCAAAACCAGTGGGACAAACAGCATCTTAACTCCTAATGCTAATGTGACCCTGCTGAATATGGCTTCCCTGCATCACGGCACCAATCCTGAGAGCAGAGCGCCCAGTGGGATTTGTACAGGTGCAACAGCTGGCCCGTGTTCATGAAACGTTAAAGGCTGAGGGTGTGAACTGCAAAATGAGAACAAATGCAACAAGCCAGCTCAAGCGATTCAGCTGAAGGGGTCAAACTCTTAACAGAAATAACTAACAGCTTCTTTTCTACACCACAATGAGCAAATAAATATACACACTATGTAAAAAATAATACCTTATACTCCATACTTATCTGACAAAAGATAAAAAAACGAGCACAAGCAGCTTTTGGTTTTCATACGTGAACTATGGACCCTGACAGATGCTAGACACCCCTACCTCCTAACGCACTGTTGGCAGTGAAAAGGAGAAAGACTTACACCGGAGATTTTTTTGCAATTTATTAAATAATTCAGGGCTTTATCTCTTGTGCAGCTGTTCTTCAGCAGTTTTCATGGAGTGACATGGGTGCTGTGGGCAGAATTAGCTTTTAGTTTTGAGAAGTAAATGTAAATTTCTATTACATTGTATGCTGAAAAGTATGCATCTGAACTTGTCAGAAGGCAAATGGACACAAATACTGAATTGCACAGGAAACAGTGAAGAGTTAAAAGTATAAAAGGGAAAATAAAGAGTAATTTTAGTATGTTTCCAACACACATGTCAAAAGGAAACCAAGAAACATACTCTGCATTTTGATTTATGCACAAACTCATCAGGGATCTAAATTACTTGTCTTAAGATATCTTGCATTTTATGCATTCCTATGCCAGGAATTTTATTTTCTAAAATCACTTTCTAAATTCAAGGAAAGTATCTTTTCTGGTAGATTTGCTGGCATCAGCACTGTCTAAGGGCCAGGCAACAGTGGGATCCAACTGGGCTGGGCGCTGTAAAAACACAAGTGCACAGGCAGTGCTTGCCTTGAAAAATCTGCAGTCCAGACAGGACACAAAAGCTGAGGGAATTGTTAAGATCCAGTACATTAGGAAACGCTGAGAGAAAAGGAGGCTTTACATTGTATTGAGCTGGGGCACAACACTGAATCACAGTGTTCAGTAGCATGCTTCCACAGCTTCTCATCTTTCCTCAGATGGCTGGAAGTTTCTCTTTAGGAACCTCTCAAGTGGCAGAGACACTGCCCGTCTCCTCTTCTATCAGGCCCAGCGAATCCATACAGTTCTCAAATACTCTCCCTCGTTCTTTCCTTTTTGAAATTGGCCTAACAGAATGGCTGTGGATGATGGCTGCGTCCTGGAAAATTTCCTCTGCTTGCATTCAAAATCCGCATAAAGTAAGAAAATTAACAAAGAGTGACTTCTTGATTTAGTGTATATCACATCTCTCCTTCTCTCTATCCTATTTGCACCATCAGTACTGGAAGTCACTGAAGAAGAGAAGTTGTTTCAACCGCTGTTTCCAAGTGCCTCAAACCCAGACAAGTGGAACCGCTGTGTACGTCTAAAAAGTACCAGAGCTCCTGGCTGTTTTGAAATGTCCTGAGAGCTTTTGGAGTGAGCTGTTGGTGTACATGCCTGAAAACGTGGATTTGCCAAGCAGTGATATCAAGATTATGAGACTCAAATTACTACCAAAACAGCTTTTTATTTTTTATTTTATTTTCAAGAAATTCTTTCAGTGTCAACAGAGAGGGGCCACACAAATACTCAGGTCAAATGCTTACGTGACAAACTGATTAGCAATGGCATTTGCACTTCTGCAAGAAGTGTTAATGTTGGGAGACCTCCTGCTGATCTCAGGAAGCAGGAACCAGGAAGCATACTTAGAAACAGAAGCAAAAGGAGAGTTCAGCACGACTGAAAAATAAGGAGTCCAATTACTGTAACAAGCCAGATATCTATAGCCAAAGGACTACAAAGGTTCTACACAGGATATATGTGGTACTGCAAGAGGAAATGCACCGCAGAAGAAATCCAAATATAGTAAGTAAAGATACGCTGGGCTAAGTGAACATAGATGCAGCTCATGAATGACACTTCCATGGAGGTTGACTTATGCTTGGCATATGGATAAAGCAATTAGCCAATTAAGAAAATGACATTAGATGACAAGAAGTAACAATGGAACGATTTACTCAAAAGGAACTGATTTTACAGATACAAAAGGAAATCATAACCTGGTTTCTGTGGATTCAGGCTGCTGAGCAATTGGACCCTGCTGTACTCTGCACATCTTGTACACTTGTCACTACACCGGCCTACAGTGAGCGAACATGAATGAGGATAACACTCCTGTTAGAATAAAGTGTCTAAAGAGCAGAGTGTTCCTGATGGGTTTGACTTGCATCTGAATGAATTTAGCATCAACACTTGGAAATTGCAAAAGTCTGTATTCCCCCTCAATTTTTTCAGCTCATAAACCTTTTTGGGCTTTATAACAGCTTGCTTTGCAGTGTCTTCTGCATCCCATATGCTAGGGGGATGGGTTTTATGAATATTAATAGAAAATTACAGAAGCCAAACTTTGTGAGCAGACCCAAATATAGAGGATACCACCTCAGAATGAAATACATCCAAAAATAGGTACAACTCCAAGGTGAAAGTAGCTATTTGTACCACAGACATTAACATAAACAAACAACAACAAAAAAAAGTCTATAAACATGGGATCACTTTGGCAGTGGTCCTAACTCAGAGAAAAGAACATGACAGTGAAGGTTTTGGAGACGAATGCAGTCAATTGTGTGACATGTAGAAGGCAGTAAGGGAAGCAGAGCAAGTGAAATATCTTTCCCATTTTCCATAATCTGGTGGGGTTTTCTCATATCTAAAATAACAAAACCCTATTAGCAAATCTTAGGATAATGTCATGTAAGTCTGATACTTAGCCTTTATTCATTCTCAGAGTTATATTTCATACCTTTTTTAATACAGAACAGAAAGCAAGGTTCTGTGCCTGCTTTTGCTAAATACTCCTTGCACACCGTGAGCAAGCTAAGCCTTGTATTCTGCCCCCATGAAACAGCCTAACAATGCACCGTCTACTGCTCATGTAAAAGAGAACTGCTGTAATATACAGCAACGCTTTAGAGAGCAAAAAAGAAATCTAGTGCACTTAGGAAACAGTGAGCTACCAAGCGTAGGCAGTTCTCTCTCTCTAACTCAGCACCAGTGGTACACTGCAGTGTATGCAGTGGCTTAGCTGTAGCACCAGCAATGAATGATACGTGCAGGATTGCTTTTATGACTTTCAGGTCATGTCAATCACTGCTAATGAGAAATCCATTTAAAATTAAATATCCTTTACATAAATCAATATCCTAATAAAGTGTAAACACTTCATAATGTTTAAAATAACTGTATTACTGTACAACAAAATGTAACTCTTGTAAAAAGGAATAACTGCATTTCATGGTGTTGATGCTCAATATTTCCAAAATAACAAAACTGATACTTTGACCAACTTTGAGAAGTCTTCGAAATCAAGAGCTGCCACTACCTAAAAAGTAAAATTTTTTCTCCTGAGAAAATTACATAGCAAAACACAAATGTTAATTTTTACCTTTTGACTACAAACATCACCCACCAATTCAATACAATATGTTGGAGAACCTTTCACTCTTTGCTATAGCTAAAGTAAAAGGCAACAGGAACAACTGTGAGCTCTGAAGAGGAAATGTGATATCATTATCCAGAATGACATAGGATAGATATGGAAACCCATCTTTGACTTTTTCCAGATGTCTGTGGAACCTTACCAGCATTCCAGCTTTGTTTTATGTGGATGTGTATTCTGTGAACTTCCTTGCTCAGGATTTTCTTTTTTATCATATATGAGAGAATTTTGATAATGTTTCAGTGAGGACATGAAAAGTCATAAAAATAATTTTAAAAGTCATGTATCATAGGTGTTGCATAATCTAACTTGTGGAAAGGCTGTTGAGAGAACGGGATGGTAATGAACAGGTGGTATTTCACTCTCAAGACAATGCAATTTCATGAGCTGAAATCTGTTTTGGTTAAAAGTCCTCATAAAAATATGATATGATGAGAGTACAGTAGCAAAATATAGGGCCAGCCCTGCATGGCTGTAGAACTATTACACTGGGCAGAACCATGGCTTACACCTATATGCCAACAAGACAAACCTGATCACAGCCAATCCCCAAAAGTTATCATTTACAAACTGCATAAAATTCTTAATGACACTTAGAGGTGGGACTGGAAAGTAAAGGTTTATTTGAACCAGTGATGTGACTAAAAAATTATTCCTATATGTCAATTCCCTCTCCCAAATCTTGTTGAGGCAACAGCTGCATGAGTACTAGCCTCAAGGACTGCAGAAAAGCAAGTCCACCACGGACTCTGAGCTGCTTACCCAGAGACTGGTGGACAATACGCATGTGTATCTGCTGACTTTGCCGCCCCACTTTCATTCATCCCCTCCTGCACATTTCATGGCTACTGAGCATCTGTAGCCAATCTGTAGCATCTGTAGGACAAGTACAAGTTCAACAAATCATTGCTGTTCAATATCTCCATTCTGCAGATAACAGTGACTTACTGGGTGACAAATATATGCACTTCAGATAACCATACTAAAATTACTTCCATTTTGATAATAAAATCACTTACTTCTTTTTTTCTGTTAGATCGCAAAGTATTGCATCCCCTGTAATCTTGCCTGTTTTGTACCCCTCTGCCCATTTCTGGAAGCACCCATATTTGGAATCAAAGAAATTGAGCTTCTATGTCATTGCCCACTACAAAGCACCTTTCTTCTTCACTGGTACTTATAGTTTTTTAAACATTGGACAATTTCATGAAATTCAATTTTATTATTAAAAAACAGTGCTGAAATGTCTTTCCCCTTGCTTAGTGAGGCTGCCTAATTGGTTAATTCAATCAGCCTGATTCCTGAAATTGCACAGGTTGCTGTGCAGCACTAAAACTTAATAAGCACAGAAAACTCCCACTGTAATGAATGAGGCTCCTGAATATGAAAATGTGAGTGCATCTCTATATAAACAGAAGTAAATTAAGCACAATCTGATAGCAGTTTAAAAGGCATCTTGCCCTCTTCACACAGCACTGATGGTTAGTGTTTCTGCTAGTCTTGTACTTAGGCAAACATAAAACATCAGATAGCCAAGAATAAGGTAAAGGATAACTATGAAATAGTGGGGACTGGGAAACCAGAAGTGTTACAAAGTTGGAAGTGTTGTCACCACAGCTACATCAGCTTCAATTATTTTTTAGTGTTGCAATGTTTGTCTGGGATATCAGTTACACATCAGTATCACATCTGCATATATACAGAAAAAATTAGCCACAAAAAACCACATTTTTTATCTCCTTTCTATTAAAAAGGGGGGGGGGGAGTCCATACTTATAAAGCATGTCTTGTAACTCTACAAGTTTTATACTGCATCTGTGATTAATTAGCACTAGACCACCACACCCTCCAGGTGGATGTAAGATTTTTAGGACCATTAAAATACAGGGTGGCACTGAAACCAAGGACTGTATTTCTAAGAATGATGGTAAGTTGTTAGACTCTACAATGGAGCCTGTTCTGGGTGTAATTTGAGTCCTTTGACATTTGTACGGTAGAGGTAAGAAGGTGAGTTCTCTCATGAAACGTTACATTATTCACAGACAACCTGTGGAGTCTAGAAAATTCAGGAATTTCCTGGAACCTGCTATGTAGCCATCTGTGGCATCACCAACAAACCACAGGGACATAATCCATGACCAGGTCAAACTCTGCTGGCTCTAAAGGATGAGTTAAAAATCATCCTTTTGCATTTCAATGTTCTAAACTTGTGTGTCAAAAAGGCCCCGAAAAAGAATTTGCTATATGACATTTCTTGGCCATAATGACTTTGTAAGTAAGGTGAGGCATGAATCAAAAAACACCTAAAATGTTATCAGTTCTTATCACTGTGTCCTTTGGATTGGGGGCTGGCTGCCTTCTTTTGAAATGTATGACTGTACATAACAGAAAAATACGAGTAGGAGCTTTTTTTAAGTAATGTACTCTGAGTTATATTACTCTCAGTTCCCCTCAGGAAAGGACTGAAGTTCTGTTTTTATGGAGAATGACCTTTCTCTCTTCTACAGAGTATGGTAACAAATTAAGGATAATACACCCCAAAAAGCTTGAGAAAAGTCTTATCAACGACTGGCTGGAGTGCATCATAAATGCTGTTCAGTGTTTCACACTATTTCAGTGTGAAAATCATGTTAAAATTGTTTTCAGTTTTAAAATAGGCATATGGCATCACTGATGACATCTGGAAATCAAGTGCATTCTCTGGTAACTGGACTTTGAAAGATAGTGTATTCTACTCTCCTTGTTTCTAGACACATGAAAGTAGGATTACAGTTTTGTGATGAAAGATTTTTCATTTACTACAACTTTCACTGTTGCTGTTGAAAATCATTCTGGTTTTAGTCTAGATGATGACTACATTTCTGAAATTCAGATTATTGATTCCTTTAAATAAATCCCTAAAGGAACATGGTAGGAAAAAATTCAGTAGTAAACATAGTATATATGGATGGAAATGGTGCAATGCTCCAGATCTAGATATCAGGAGAATGCTAGAGTTGTAATGAAACACAAGAGGGATGTTTAAGAAATCAAGTCTACCTTTCTAAAACCCACTAATGAGGTCTCTTCCTTCCAAAGATGTGAAGGTATTTTTTCTTCTTTTCTGAGTGTTAAGGAATTTTTCTTATTTATTTTGCTCTATGTTAAACATAAGCATTGCTGATGTGCTGCACATTGTTTATGCAAAAGATGTAAGGCAACCTGTGCGGTTACTGATTCAAACTCATATATCTGGCAGAAATTGAAGGGAATTTTAAGACAGGTTTGTCCATTTGGAAGTAAACGCAAAGCATGCAAGTTCGTATTGTATTTCACCCAGGTTTAGGACTATGTTCTAACACACTGATGCAGGAGACCCCGCAAAAGCATTGCAAGTCCAAGTCCATGAAGAAAACATTTTTTTCCCAGATGGCTCCAAGCCATATTTACGCAAGCGACTCCTTTTGCTTTGTTTCATGGGGTGATTTGTTTTACGTCACAGATTCCACGGAACAGCTCAGTAAACCCAGTCCTTTCAACTCGAGGTTAACCTTGAGTCAAGACCTAGTTTTTGTCCTGAGCAGCCTCCAGCCCACACTGCCCAGGGGAGTCCACCCACGAGGGTTCTGCACCGCCAGAGATAGCCCCTTGTAGCTGCCACCCCCAGGCACACCACCTCACCTGTGCTTGCAGCTGAAATGCCCAACTAATGTCAGAATGGCTCTGGTGAGCAGCTGTCATCATCTCAACTCAAATTTGCTGTTTGCTTCCCAGCTGAGACCCAGGTCATGCTGCGGATGTAATGCATGAAGAGACAACAGCAGGCTCAAGCGCAAGGGCTCAGACCCAGGGACCAAAACCACCCCAAACTTACAGTGTGGGCACAGGCACTTGCAAAGGTTCACAGTATCACACTAACGAAACAGGTTTTCTAGAAATACTCAAAATTATTATGTAACGAAGAGCAATAACATAAAGATATAAACAGCAAACCAGAGAGACAAATCCTCAGAAATAAAGCAATATATTCATTCTCTGTGGAAATTCTCACTGTCTAAACAGTGTCCAACATACAAACAGTTTCCTACTCCTGAACAGTAATTCTACTATTAGCTATTCAACTTTTATCAAGTGCCTTCTCTTTCACAGCTGGCCTTGATTTTTTCCTTGTGTTTGCTACTTCAGCTCCTACCTTTAAGAGGGCAGAGGGAGACAGACAACAGCTACTTGATCCCTCCTAGCAACAGCCCCCAAAAGAAGGTGATGATGATGGTCACCCTTCTTTTCTACTACTCCGCAGTCAGGTATATTCATCCTAGATACAGCTGGGACACAAAAAAGAAAACTGCCCAAGTCCGCATCACAGGATCAACAGGCATGCCAGGTGTTTCCTCAGGTGCAACATAAGAGTACCTTCAGAAGTCCCCAGCTTCAGAAACAAGCTGTACACCCTATGGGCCACCCAGCGGTTTCCCAGTTCTTCTCTCCAATGCAAATCTGACTGTCAAAACCACAAACTGTGAGTGGCAGTGAGAAAGATCACCTCCTGTGTCAGATTCTTTTAAATAGAGGAACACAAATTAGTATGCTAACATCATTACAGCTTAATTATATACATTATACAGAAGGTCTTATATATCAGGGCTGAAAATGAGTATTTAGACTATTGCTTAATTTCCACATGGCAGCATGTTGAGCCCAGAAATAAAGACTCCATAAGTACAATGAACACCCACTTGCTGAACCGCTAGGCAGTAACACCCAGCAGGAAATTAAGTAGGACTTATCATACATGCCTAAGAAGCAATTACAGAAGCTACAGTTTCCCCAGTCATAAATTTCCTGGCTGCTAAAGTTGCACTAAAGTGTTGAAGAAATGCTGACATTCTGAATTGAAGGAAAGTTAACTTTCATGTGCAGAATAAACTATTGTTGCAAGTTTCTGGTGAGGCAAAAAGAAGCATGCTAACACCTTTGACTGATTAAAAGTTTAGCACAGGATGTGTTCCACATGCTATACATTCTTGACTCTTGGAAACGCTGAAGTGACAGTCAGAAATGGTCATTGATAATATTGTACAACGACACGCTTTCCTAGCACCTTGTATAATGACCATATCTGTGCCACAACAACCTGACCTCACAACGGTCTTTATGGCTAAGCATTCTTTCTAGTCCTTTGACTCCAAGGGACTACAAGTTCTCCTTGACTACACAGAGAAATTCCTTTTTACATATTTCATGACTCAGACACTGCATATCACCCATGAAAGAAACAGCACACTATGAAAACAGAAAATGATAGGACCTACATTAACTTTTTTTGTTCCCCTTAATGTCATGTCTCCTGCCTTTCTGTCATTTGTCAGGTTTTCAGAGGTGCTTACCATGTGAAGTAGTATGGCAGGAGCTTCAGCTATGAATGCTCTACTGCAAGCCATGTGTACACTACTTGTGCTAATCTCTGCAGAATTTTCTCTCTCTCAGTCAAGATTTGGATAAATGTTTAAGCTAATTATTCTGCAGGGATAGTCACTGAAGCTCTGAAGGAATCCTATTGTCATTATTTAAGCTGTGGTATCTCCATAAGCCCCAAACCATTCAGTTGGCTCCTGCTGCAGGTCATACAGTACAAATCACAGAACAGGAAAAGTCCCTTCTCAGAGGAGTTCACAAGCTAATTCAAGGCAGAGTTTTTTTCAGTCCACATGGCACTGGGCAGATGGAAGTACCACAAAGAGACAGTCTTACTGCTTGGCATAAGAAGGACAAAATCCATATAGTGACTTTGAATAAAGAACAGTAGTTTTCGCAGTTCCCTTTCATTTTTATAAAGTTACATTAACCTGCATTCTGGAAACATTTTCAGGTTCTCAATATGCTCAGCCGTTAGTATGTTGCTAATAATACAACCAAAAAGCTTCATATACCTTGGTGAAGACACACCACAGAGCCAAAACACGTGAAGTAACTGATCTCACAAAAACTGAACAGAAAGTCTTTCTGGGTAACTAGCTCTCTGTACTGATTTAATAATCAATAAAGACTGTAGCTCAGAACTTTAAAAATATGTAGGTATCTGAATTCCACTAAAACTAGACTTTTATATTATGGGATTTAGTATTGTCAATTTTACATGGGTGCTGAGAGCATGCAGAACCTGTACAATCTCTTCTATCAAAATATTGGTGTATAATTTTTTTGCCCACTGAACCATCACTTGCCACACTGGAACTGCTCTGATTAAGCATCTATCACTGTAAATTTGTATTGTATTTGCTGTAACAGACATCACAGGCTTAGACAATGTCAAGTTCAACACATATATCCCCTCAATGAAAGGTTATTCTGACTCTTCTGCAGTGCTACAGCCAGTTGTTTCATCCGACAAAAACTTTGCTATACTGGATATTCCACAGTTCTTGAAACACGAGTTCATTTCTGAACCTTCTCCTCTTTCCATTCATACAGACACCCCACAAGCACAATCTGACAACTTCTGTGATAGTAGAAAGAACTGTTTCTGAAACATTTAAAGGCTTTTTTTTTTTAATCAGCCTTTGGCCAAGATTATAATCTTTGAGACGACACACAAAAATACGATTAAAATGCAGATGCTCTTCAAGATAATGCCCACTCTTAATGGAATAAAGGTTTGCTTTCAAACATACATTTTCAAACTGAGATAAGCTTACAGATGACATCCATCATAGTTTCAACTACAACAGCCCAAGGCAATTCCTAAAGAGACAAAACACTTCAGTCTACACATCTCAGAATAAAGAAACATGAGAAAATGCAGGCATGAGGTCAAAAGAAGGGCTCAGGTTTGAGGTAGACCCTTAAAAGTTGAAATGAAGATTTCATTAAACAAAAAAGGAAGAGTATCATACACATGCAATGGAGGTGACCGAAGACCTCACTTGCAGCTAAGCCCATCATTTGGAAGGTGCCTTGAGTGTCTGCCTGGCCAGTAACACATGGATGTGTTTGTGAGGGACAAATGAGCTGGTTTGCCTGGGATGCAAGTACTTGAGCATTTTTTAATGTGGGTAACTCTTATGTTTGATTTTGGTAAGCAAAACCATTCCGGAGGACTGTGTTGGGTTTGTGTGGCAAGGTTTCAGTAGCAGGAGGGCTACAGGGATGGCTTCTGTGAGAAGCTGCTAGGAGCTGCCCCTATGTCTGATAGAGCCAATGCCAGATGGCTCCAAGATGGACCCACTGCTGGCCAAGGCTGAGCCAGTCAGTAACAGTGGTAGCACCTCTGGGATAACATGTTTAAGAAGGGGAAAAAAAAATAAACCTGTGCAACTGCAGCCAGAAAGAGGAGTGAGAATACATGAGAGGAACGACTCTGAAGACACCAAGGTCAGTGAAGAAGGAGGGGGAGGAGGTGCTCCAGGCACCAGAGCAGAGATTCCCCTGCAGCTCGTGGTGAAGACCATGGTGAGGCAGGCTGTCCCCCTGCAGCCCTAGATGTTAACGGTGGAGCAGATATCTAGCTGCAGCCCATGGAGGACCCCACACCGGAGCAGGTGGATGTTCCCGAAGGAGGCTGTGACCCCATGGGAAGCCCGTGCTGGAGCAGACTCCTGGCAGGACCTGTGGACCCGTGGAGAGAAGAGCCCACGCTGGAGCAGGTTTGCTGGCAGGACTTGTGACCCCGTGGGGGACCCACACTGGAACAGTCTGCTCCTGAAGGACTGCACCCCATGAAAGGAGCAGCTCATGAAGAACTGCAGGCTGTGGGAAGGACTCACGCTGGAGAAGTTCGTGGGGGACTGTCTTCCATGGGAGGGACCCCACACTGGAGCAGGGGAAGAGTGTGAGGAGCCCTCCCCCTGAGAAGGAAGAAGCGGCAGAGACAACATGTGATGAACTGTGCGCAACCCTCATTCACCCATTCCCCATCCCCCTGTGCCACTCAGGAGAAGGAGGTAGAGAAAACTGGGAGTGAAGTTGAGCCGAGGAAGACGGGAGGGGTGAGGGGAAGGTGTTTTAAGATTTGGTTTCATTTCTTATTACCCTACTCTGATTTGATTGGCAATAAATTAAACTAATTTCCCCAAGTCGAGTCTGTTTTGCCCGTGACAGTAATTGGTGAGTGATCCCTCCCCGTCCTTATCCTGACCCATGAGCCTTTTGTTATATTTTTTCTCCCTTGTCAAGTTGAGAAGGGGTTTGATAGAGTAGCTTTGGTGGGTACCAGGGTCAACCCACCACAAGGACATAGTGACTTTTTCAGTATTAAAATGAAATGCTTACTTTGCTATGACTTCTGCTTAGATGCAGAAGCATCTTAAATAGACTTACTAGTTTTCTTAGTGCCATTTGGATTAATTTCATTTCATATGAAGTAACATTTATAAATTAAAATTGTCAAAATTATCAAGACAGTTCACAGTCAGGAAATTATCAGAATACTTGTTTCATGAAATAGTATTTCAAATTTTCAATACTTTAAAAATATGTGTTTTTAAGGCAGCCTTTCATGAAATGTTGTGTCCAAACAGCTGACTAGAGCCCACAAGATATGCTCAGACTCCAGAAATAATGCTGAACCAGTAAGTCATGGTATTTGAAAGACCTGCATGCATCTGCCACCCACCTTTGAAACAGAAATATGAAACTCTGTAAGAAATCTCTTAATCTTTTGCTCCTTTATAAGTAAAACCAGCATCTTCATTTCCAATGGGTTAATAAATCCAACTTGAAATACAATACCCTTATATAGATGCAGCACTTTTCAAAACCAGCACAACCTTAAAAGCATAATCAGGAGGATATAAAAGACATAGAATCACACTAGGTATATAGGAAAAAGTAATTATTCATTCTTATGAAAGGTCAGCTGTAGTCCTGAGTCTGAGCTGTCAATAAATGGTGAAACCTAATTTATTTATACTGGGTATTGCTGCTTCCTAATATAACCCAAAACGTCAGGGACATGCTGGTAGTAATGAAAACACAGGATGGCCTTTTAGCCAAGAAATCATTTCAGAATTTATCTAAAGCAGAAAGTTATTATGATTCCACAATGGTGGCATGCATTTGTTTGACATTCACCATGGTATACTGGGGACAGACAAGTATCTGCATTTAGTTCCCATGATCTAACAGAGAAGCTATCTAGGCAACTTGGTGCTTTAATCCTATTCTCCCTTTTTCTTCAAATAACCATTTTGTAAACAAAGCACCCAAACTACACACAGTAAACAAATGCAGAGATTCAGAGAAAGTCTTTAGAAGGATTTCAAAGTTCTATTTCAGCTCCATCAGTTCTATTATTTGATGTATTAAAAAAAAATAATCCAGAAATACCTTAAATGCCCTTTTTGGTATTCTAATAAACATTGAATACAAACTTAATTAGTGAATAGTTGAACTATTCTTAGTTGCATTTCTCATCGACTAAAATACTGTTCTGAAAGAATAAGCGTTTCAGTAGATCCATTTGCAGAATTCAAGACCAAGAGATGGTAGTCAGCACAAAATAAAAAATGGATGTACACCAGTACAACTAGCAGAAAAAGAAACTGGAGCATGTTTACAGACTGATTAATACAAGAAAAGGACAGACTGACAGAGGGGTAGTACAATGAGGAATAATTGCACTAATTTATTGGAAGGAAAATTTAAAATTAACATTGCAGAAAATATTCCTGCTGGTGGAAATGCCATTTTTAAGGATGTTTAAAATTAGACCTAGGAAGAACTATAGCGTTCATACTGAAGAATGAGACTCTACATCACCTTGTGATCTAATTTTCAATTGCCTGTCTCACAGATTCTATACTTAAAAGATGTTACCTAATCTAATGATCAGAGTTTTATTCCATCAGAACTACAAATTTAATAATGAAATCATACTACTGCATGAATCCTACTACATCTCAAAATCAGAGTCTGTGTTATATGGAGATATCATCAGCAAAACAAGACTGATTACCTAGTTCTTGATGGCTTAAGAAGAGAAGCCCAGCTCACCCATTCTGTATTTATTCTTTTCCTTTCCGATATGATTCTGATTTAAAGAACAAACTATCTGGGAGGTACTGAATGTTAGTTCCATACAATGCAGCTGTGGCTAACCAGAAATCTTTCATTAAGCTAAACAAGGAGTTCTAACAACAAAATTTTATTAGTGCTAGGCAATACTCACAAGGCTCTGAAGAAACAAGAACCCTCTGTTGGCTAAACATTTTTAAACACCTCTATCAACACGCCAACATACGTCTCCTATATAACTTAGTGAATACTTTAGCATTTTGTAGCCGTCCTGAAAGAGAAGGTATATGAGCTCTAAATGAGGAAGGGGATAAAAAAAATAACAAACTGAAGAAGCTAAACATTCCAGGACTTACTTATCTAAAACAGTATCTATCAGCTGATTTTGAATAACGTAAGTCCAGGAAAAGGCCAGAGTATTTTAAAATGAGCCTGAAATTCTACATGTCTGCTTTGCTCTTGCAGATGGTCCAGATTAAACTGCTTCTAGATGTAAAAGATAAAGGGATGGTTGTTCTTCATTTTCCAAAATGAAACTATAACTGTTTAAGGTTTAAGAGCCGATACTCTGTATCACACCTCTAATTTAAACATTTTTCAAGTGTTTCTATTACCAAAATGAAAATATTTTCAGAGTCTTTAATACAGCAGTGTGAAAAGAAAAACTAAAATCAGAAAATGATCTTTTCATTCAGAAGTTGGTATTTGAACATACTGAGACAAACTAACCTACAGAATTTGAAGACAAGGTATACCCGCCTCCAACCCATTTCTGAAACTGCCAGGAGTCACATTATTAACTACACAAAGGCAACAAATTCCAAAAAATACAGAATTAAGTTGAAACATTTACTCATTCATTTCTGAGGTGAAAATTACATAGCTGTAGAATCAGCTTTAATTTCCCTGCAGGATGAAAACAAGAGAGTGAACAATCACTGTAGGAACACATGAACATTCAACATACTTCATCATAGCAAAAATAAGCTATTAATCATAAACCAAAATAATTGCAAGGTTCTTTCTTCTTTCTGCTATTACACTTTTTTCCCTTCCTCCTCATGTTGCCTTTTTACTCAGCCTAGAAAGTAATGCATCAAAAGTGTACATTTACAGTACTTACTCTCACCTCCTTTACATGAGGGCAATATATAGAATAGAATAGAACAGAATTGAATT
>VZTL01050304.1:0-12414 GCA_013400535.1 Scopus umbretta | reverse complement strand
TTTGTTTTGTTTTTTTTCTTTAATGAGATACACTAACATGGGTCCATCAGGGTCAAAAAACAAATAATGCAAAAATACAAAACCCTGTTTGAAAACTTAGTTACTGGAATAATTGAGCTGTCCCAAATTTTAAAAGGCTTTTACATGAGGGTTATGCATCATACTGCTGAGAAAAAGGGCAGAAAGTTCTTTAAAAAAATCTCTGCAGCTGATCTGAGTCCCTATCGTCTCTAAAGTAAGATTTTAACTTTGGCCTGTCTGTTACCTTGTCTTCTCAGTAAACAACTGATCTGTGTACCTAGAATGCATGTCTGTGCATTCATAATGAAAAATGGGGCGGGGGGGGAGAACGGCAGAAAAATAAAAACACTTCACAGTAAGTTTTCAAGGTGTCTTCCTAAGTAGTGTTCTCACTTAGCAATTTGTTGCAGGTAAGTGATAGAGAGGCACAGCGTTGTAACAGGCTGTTTGCTCGAGGCTGTTTCCTCAGGTTTTGAGGAGCTCTTCCTTAAGGGGCTGTCATGTTGAAGCTAGTAACATCTGTGTAATTGGTGAGTTCCAGGAATGTTGCGGGGTCCCCGAGGTAGATTGGTAAAGCAGGTGGGTGTGTTAGGCAAAGACTTTTGGTAAGTCTGAAGAAAAGGCTTGGTTTGTTTTCAAAAATGTGCAGCAGAAAGCATTCTCACCTTGGGAAGTCTCCTGTAATAGGACGTTCGTGTCAATGAATGCTCTGTTTGGAGTTCTCTCAAATAGCAACTATGTTATTAAAGCACCAATCCTTTCCTACCTCTTCTGAATCCAGTGTTCTGGATTTCAGTTCTTTTGTCTTCCCTACAACCCCTTCCTTTCCGGATACAAAACTGTGATTCCCTTAAACAAGTGAAATTATTTTTTTTTCTAATGGACTGCTTAAGTCATCTTTGCCAGCTTTTCTGTGTAGCCCAAAGAGCAGTTTTTAATGTTTCTTTCTTAAAAAATAGAGATGCCAAAATGCCCTGTAAATTTTAAGAGCCAGAAAGTATGAAGAAAATGTTTTTGCACCCATTATTCTGCACTGTGCAATACAGATGTATGCTAGAGGCATACTGATTTATAACTACAATTAGGAGTGGCAAGGGATTGGGGGTGGGAACCAAAACCAAATGTTGCATTGCTTATTTGCCATTTTGATTTTCAAAGTAAGTAATGGAATTAGCTGAAATGAAAATAGTAATATTTAGCTTTTTCTTTACAGGTTTGATCTTGCTATTCTATCTGGTATTTTATGGCTTCCTAGCAGCACTCTTCACATTCACAATGTGGGTTATGCTCCAGACACTGAGCAGTGATATACCAAAATATCGTGACCGGATTTCTAGTCCAGGTAACAGTGTATTTATTTTTTCATAAACCTCTGTCTGGTTTAACAGCGAAGTTTCATTTGAGAGTTTGTTGGAAGTGTGAACTGCCTATGGGAAACTTAATTACTTACAGGTTTCAAAGGTAAAACTTGGTGTGAGGCAAGTTATATATGTTTATAGCATAAATTCAGTCAGTAGCTTCTTGTGTGTATGTGCTAACTTTTGCTGTTTTTTCCTCTAAGTTCTTTTCGATTGAATTTGTCATGTATGTGGACCACAATTTTACCTGCACATCCACACAACATGCTGTTGTAGAAGTCAGATTATCATTTAGTCAGATTGCTTTAAAGATTCTATAAACCAGTTCTCTTGGATCAGATGGAAGGCCACCTGTGATTAGTATTTGATACTTTGAAGAAAGTATAGGAAGACTGTACTACGGGGGTGATCTGCTCAAGAGCGTGTAAGACTATGACACAAAGGCACTTCCAGAGTTTTCGTTATAGTATTAGATAGCTTTTAACTGACTGGTTGGAATGTCTGTGGATTCCAGGGGTTGTTGACTCATTATGTAGGGATCCACTGAAGAGAGAGGATCCTGTTTTATGATGAAGTTAAGTCCACGTAACGTGTAGCTGCCACTAAAAGCAGTGTCTTGCTTCCCGAAACTACTGCTTCCTTTGTGTATGTGCCCATCAGTCCCACTGTTGCCCTGGTTCAAGGAGCTATATGTGACAGGAAAAAAAAAACAGCACAAATAAAAATGAATAATAAGGTGGTTGTCTTTTTTCTTCTTTTTATTTTTTCCTTTTTTAATTTTTTAATTTTTTTTTTTAAAGATTGGTTTAAATATATCACAAACATCTGTCACTATAGGCTCTATTTTGGTCTATCTCCATATTGGAAAGAAATTAAAGGTTTTCACTCTGAAATATTTAAAAGATGCTTCTGCATACTTTATATCAAAGAGATTAGTGATTTGTAGCTACTGTTTCTGGAGAATGTGTAAGTATTTGATTTGTATATGCAACTTAAATGATTGGGCCACCTGAAAATTTGATAAGATATCTCAGATTTTATAATAACTTGGCTTAGGGACCAAATTTATGTTTAAAACACAACAAAACTAAATGACTATGCAGTATTAATATTTTGGTGGAAGTTAGATGACATTAGTTTTTAAAATACTTTTTCCTTCTTTTGACCTCCAAACACTTAAAATTACAGCATCTTGCAGCTGCATCAACACTTAAGATGAAACAGTAATCTTTGTGTGAGCAAGTTGCAACTGGGCCAACATGATAAATATCTCTGGATTCTGAACAGAATTTGTTTTGATGTAGTGCTCAGGCCCTCTCTAACAAGTATCCTCTTCTTGTAAGGAATTCTTGAGGATTTGTGCTGGTTTTTTCAAGCTAGGAATGGGTTAAATGCTGGAAAGAATAATAAAAAAGAAAAAAAAAGACCTGCTGAATTAAAAAAAAAAAGAAAAAGAAACAAATAAAAGAGGTGGCTTAGTTGACCATTTCTCCCCATTTCCTTTGCTGTAGTCAGAACGTTGGTAGCGGATGGAGCTGTGTGTAGCTGTGACTTAATACTGGACTTCAGTGACATTTTTTCTGTCGTGCCTCTTGCAGTTCAGGATATTTTTCTTTGTTTTGAAATAAGTCATAAGGGATGTTTGTTTAAAAAAGTACATATGCCATAATTAGTTTTTAATTTTAGAATTCCTATCACATTTCTGATTTTTTTTATTAACTATGTCTTTAATTATTCATGCATAAAAGTTAATAAAATTGCTTATTTCTCTTTTAATGTTTCTCTTTACCTTTGTCATTTTTCAGTTGCAGTGAAACATGTCATGTTCCTGGCTGTAAAACTTTAAATTATAAAAAAATTCTACACACAAAACCTGGATGGCGTAGGTCAAAGGTTTTACTCTTGTGTTAAACATACTTGGAAATTGCACAATTGATTTATTTTATAATTGGTATTTGACTTGCATTGTACACTGGGATATAATAGTATCAATCAAATCCAGATGATTTAAAAACCTTTTTTTTTAAAATCCCTCTTGGAATTGTAAGAGAATGAAATCTCTGTTACAATCCTGGATGTGTTCCTATGTTAAGGCTGCTAATTTTGTTCCTCTAGAAGAGCCCAAATCCTGCATCTCTCGCAGTCTATGCATCGGTCCTTCAAGTGGCTTTTTCTGTAGAATTTACACCATAGTCTCTAGGCAGACTGTGATCCACTGGAATTGGAGCAGTTCCTTCCTCTTAGGATGTTCTGGAAGTTCCCCTGAAGAAATAAATCTCTTCAAATTTTTGTTTCATTCATTGATGACTAGTTTAGTTACTTTGTCACATTCACTTTGAAAAACAGCATCCAAGTCCTTCATTTACAGTATAATTCTACAGATAATAGCAATCTCTTCTCCCCCAAAACCCCTTAGTGTGTAAAACCCCTTCAGCGATTTTTCAGCCCTGTTACTAACTATCTTGTATTATTTCCCAATTTAAAGTATTTCTAATAATTTCTGCCTTTGGATGAGAAGCTTGGTCATTTCTATAGATTAATCCTTAATAGACCTGGGCTGCTTAATTCCACTTTCTATATGCTTTCCAAAAGCTTACTGTGATTGATTAACTACAGTAATGTATTAAGAATTCACCATTAAGACAACTTACCCGACGTTATCTTCCTACTGTAGTCTTACCTTCTGTTGTGGTTTAGCCCCAGCCGGCAACCAAGCACCACACAGCCGCTCGCTCACCCTTCCCCCCCTCCAGTGGGATGGGGGAGAGAATTGGAAGAGCANAAATAAAGCAATCAATCATACAGCCTTTTTTGAGCAGATTTAATCTCTTCTGCAGTATCTGGTGGTGTAGTGCTATTATATCTGCTACTGAAGCTGTGATGAATGATAGTAGCTTTAGGTATCCATGTTAGTGACAGCTCCTGACGGTACAGGGCTGTATATGTTAGCAGAGAGCGTGCCTTTTGCTTTCACCTGCTACAACAAAAACCCTAAGATTGAACTCAGTACCTTTCTTTACCCGTGCTCCCGGAAGAAGGACAGTTCACCTCTATCAGAGGCCCAAGCTCCATGTCAGTGTCTGCCTTTTTCACCCTTCAACGCAAAGCTGCACTTCAGCATTCTGTAATGTGTATCCTTGTTTCTCCTGCTGGTCCTGGCTCCCTGGCTGTAGATTGCTCCTGTTCCAGTACCCTCAGCCAGCAGCTGAATGAAGCCAGCCGTCGGCCCCCACTGCAGCGCAGGGGGAGCCCTGGCTGCTGCAGTGTCCGGTGCTAGCAGCTGGGGAGGCAGCTTGAGAGTGTTTGTAGTTACCGCAGCCTGACTAAGGCGTACCCCTTCAAGTGACACGTGTGCAGTGGTTTGATAAAGTTTCTTGTATTCTCCATGAAACAGATGACATTTAAACTTTCTGTTTGAGGAGGAGGAAAGGACTAACAACTAATTTAGCTTGTCTGTTTTGATTGGGAAATTTTTCAAGCCATCTTCATGCATTATAAAGTTTCTTGAAAAACTTTGTTTCTTGTGGGTTTCTATGAGGTTAATACAATCATAGCTTCACTCTATATTGCCTAAAGCTTTGAAGCAAGGCTTTAACTGGAGGCTTTCTGGGTGTGGTTTTGGGTATTTTTTCAAATATTTTTTAAGTTTAATTAAGCTGAATATGGAAAGTGGGAAGTGAATCAGTAAAATTCTTTGATTGAAAGTGATTAAATTGCTGATTTTGCTATTCCTAATCAGTTGGGTTTGGCTTGTGAATTACAGTAATACATTGGATTGAATTTAAGTATTAATTCATGTAATGTTGATTTTGATAACTGACATCAAACACAAACTACCTTCCAGTACTGTGGAATATAGGGGTAACATTGATGCTTCTTTAAAGATAGGTATTTTCCAATTTATGGGTTAGATTTTTGGGTAGGTTAGAGTGGTATAGGGAAGAGAAGTTGTTTAGTTCTTTACTTGCACTTTTTTTTTTTTTAAGGACTTATGATTTCACCAAAGCCAGACACTGCACTGGAATTTTACTTCAACAAGACTGATGCCCAGTCATATGCAGAATATGTTTCTACACTGAGAAAATTTCTTGAATGTAAGTTATTTAAAACTGCCCAAGTAATTCAGAAGTCTTAATGTTGAGTACATTAGTTTCCTTTTTTGCTTGTAGTTACCAATTGCTAAAGACAACTGATGCGAGTTCAGGCTTACTCTAGACGTGTGTGTTATTAAAGTACATACTTTACACAAAAAGTTAAGTATCAGTACCTCTGCTGGACAGGGAGCCTGAGTACATAAGAGACAGTTTTGGGTCCTAATCCAGTGTTTTGGTGACTGGTTGTTTAAATACAATATGTAGAAATTGCATATGTCAAAAGAATTCAGTGTAAAATTACGTAGGTCATGTATTTGGAGGCAAAGTTTGTCAAGACTTAACTGATCAATCTTCATCTAAATGACTTGGTAACTGAGTGAGGATTTATTAGTCTTAAGAACTGGAGTGCCTGTTTGAAAAATGAGGGACGCAAGATTAAATAAATTAAAATAATTGCAATTTATTAATTTTCACCCTGATACACAGTATTTACAGGCAGAAATATTAAAGCATGGAATTTAGAACATGGAGAAAAGCTAACACAGGACAAGACTGAAGGATGGCAAAATCACTAGTTTAAGTCATATGTTATTTCATATATGCACCTGTGTCTACACTTAATCTAGAAATACAGAAATCAATTTAAAGTATTAGTGTTTAAACCCTCAAAAGTTGTAAGTCCGAATTGAGGAGGTGCTGTAAAATCTCACCTGTGTGCATGAGCTGCTTTGTTAGCTACACAGGCTTATACTTGAATCCATCTGGATTTGTAGTTTCGGTGCCTACTAAGAGCTTCTCTGAGCAGGCTTTTCTTTCAGAGCTCTGCCAAGGGGTCCTGGGAGGAATGCTACATTGCATGATTACCTGCCTCTCCTGCAGTTCAGTGGGTTTTGGACTCTCGCATTGAGGATGAACTTACCCTTTTTTCCATTTTACTTTGTTTATGCTTAGCTGGGGGTAGGGTGCAAGGGAGGGGAACAAAACCACAAAATGTGTTAAATGTGAACAGATGAGTGTTTGTGGCAATGTGATCTCTGTACTTGTGAAGCACAAGAAAGTGAGAAACAGCTTGGAACTTTAGTGTAACATCAGTTATACTACCTGATGTAAATGTAGAGGCAATTTAATATTAGTCATTGAAATACTTAAAAGTTTTCCTGTGTGTTCATAAAAGAAACACGTGCAAAGGGAAAACTGGTTTAGTTTCCAAATTGTTTATATTTTAATACATTATTAGCTTAGAATACGTAATTAGCTTAGAATTAGTTTATGTACAGAAATTACTGAAGTTGTGATTATTGATATGATTTGAAAAGCAGGACAGCATTATTTCTTTTGTAATACTCTTTTTGTTCTTTCATTCAAGTACACTGCCATTTCCTGATAGGCTTTGAAAAAGTGTTTTTTCAGATGGATATGAGAGTCATAGTGCTCTAAAAATAGTCCTTTGAGAAAACTCCTAGACAAGTAACAACTGTAAATTAGACATTTATACAGGCTTCTGCATTTTTTGGCTACTTGTATGCTTTATACTGTTGATTTACAAGCTATTTCTGTTTCATAGCTTATGATGATTCAAAGCAATCCCAAAACATAAACTGTACGCCGGGAAGGATTTTTGATCAGAATGATGTTGCTGTTAAAAAGGCATGTCGGTTTAACCTCTCTGAGCTTGGACAATGCTCCGGAAAGGAAGACAAGACCTTTGGCTATTCTAAAGGAACTCCCTGCGTACTTGTGAAAATGAACAGAGTAAGTGCCTACTTATTTTTTAATTCTTAGTATAAGTGCTCCCAACTACCACTGTATGACAGTTTGCTTCTCAAGATATTTGCATTTCTGGAATAGCGTAATTTACTGAAATGTCTAGCAATTCATGTGTTTTGGAGAGTAAAATGAAGTGAGCATTTTGCGAATTGTAATACTTTTAAGTATTGGCTTTGATTGCTTGCAACAAGATATCCGAAAACCCTGTTTTAAGGAGTACAGTGCTCTTTGTTTTTGCTTACTGTTCTATGTAACAGATTCTAAACCACTGTGCAGGTAAAGTGTGTTTTACTTCGTGTCTCTTCTAGAAATGTAATTAGAATGTAATGCATTCTGTAACTCCTAAAGTGTATAAGGTAATGAAAACTTTACTGTTTTCATCTATATGAAAATGGTATCGTACACTGTACTGAGTAAGTATGTGACTTTTCAGTGATGTTATACGTTACTGGAACTACTGACTGGTTTGAGCCACTAATATCACATGCTGAATGTAAAATAAGAAAATGGTCCTTTCTGTGGCCACTGTAACTATTTGAGCTTTAACTTAACAATGCTTTAAATCGTAGTCTTAGTCCAAAATTGTGCTTCATATAAAAATGACAGTAGATAGATTTGCTCCCTGTATGAACTCTGTCATATTAAGTGGGGGAAAAGTTCAAATTCATTCTGTAAAACTGGAAAAGGGAAGAAAGTCTATAAATATTTCAACTTTCTCTCCTTTAGATAATTGGATTAAAGCCTGAAGGAGAACCACATATACACTGTGCATCTAAGGTCAGTTCTGAATGTAAGAAATAAGTGTGTAGTTAATTTTCCTTGTGATTAGGATGAAAAGTGAAGTAATACACTGTGTCAGAACATTTATTTCACTCCCTTTCTTATTAGACTTTGCACTTTTTTTTTCTTGTTTTCATCTTACTGTACGTCTAGTTTAGTTTTAGTGTCTTTAATTTCTTCAGGGTACTTGTAAAAATACTTTTTGGTTGTTGTTGTCCTTTCATCTTTAGATGTATTTGAGTTACCTGACCTGCTTTAGAGTTGAGGAAAATGCATGCATGTTATTTGTGGTCATATTTATTTATTTATTGTGAGTTGTGTTTTGTTTTCCCATTTCATAACCTATATTTTTATTTTTTTTCTCCATGCTGCAAGTGCATCTTAGACAATTTTATAAATGATGGGTAAGACACAGTGTGGAAACTAATGTTACTGTTCAAATAAAAGCTGCCTTCAAATCAAGTATAAACTACTTACAATAATGGCTAATCTATGCATATTTGTTGGTACCAATGGATTTACGCAGACTGTTTTATGGCAACTATAATAATTACTTTGACTTCTGCATATATATCCTAGACTGCTTGGGGAGCAGTGAAAGCCTTGGTAAGTTAGTAGCTTGGGCAAGGGGTGGAGTCATGGCTTTTAGCTTGAGGTGACTGATGAAAATGCAGGCTGGAAAAGTTCAGCAATTAATGAGAAATACTGTAAGCATTCCTGCCTTCATCCTAGGTACCTGTGGTAGGCATACATTTTAATACTTGGCTTTTGTAGAGTCTTTGAAAGGTTTGATCTCCCCATGACAGTGTTGCAAGTAAAGGTGATTCCTTCTCTTATTTGAGACTGATTTCTTTGTGTCCATTCTTAAAAAAATGTTGTTCTGTTGGAGGAATTATTTGTTTCTTTAGAATAAAGCAATTAAGTTCCTTCTACTTTTACTAGTAGCCTTTCTTCCTTGACTTCTGTAGTTTATCATTTTTTGTAATGTGGTATCCCAAACTGGACAGAAGTTTGCCTCTAGCTGAAGTATTGTTAATAACAGAATTTTTCTCTGTGTCATCACATTGGAAGTAATAATGTCTCTTGAGGTGAATTTGCCATTTGTAATAAATGGAGTCTTTATTTTAATCATTTTACTACTTAGATCTGGTTTTTTGTTATTTCCAAGTTTGTATTTCTATATGTGATTTCTTGGAAGTTCAGAGCTTTGAATTTCATGTTGCTATCTTTGCCTCCTCCCCTGCGCCCATGATTTTTCATTACAATTTTAATGGGATCGAGTTCTCTGAAGTGTTTTGAACTACTTAGGGCTGATGCCATCAATGGATGAACTTTCTTCTATATCTTGCAAGTCCTTATTGAAAATACTGAATAGCATCCAGGACAGTCATCTTCATTTCCACCTGAAATGCCTTGTGATGTGTTGAGAACTAATGTTCAAGTGATTTATAAAATACTGATGGTAATGCTATTTTATGATGATTGTATTTCTTCAGTTTTCTTGATGGATTCTCTATGAGACAGTGATAAAAGCTATACAAAGCAAACCACAGAGGATGCTTTTTCTTATCCTCTGAGCTGATTTCACTAGCAAAAGAATAAGTATGATAAAAACTTGGTTGATCATGGTGGTGGTGGGTGTTTGTTTTTTTTTTTTTTTTTTACCCTTCGAGATACTTACAAATGAATTGTATTGTATGTTATGGTATGTATTTTCTTGCATCCTCTTTCTTTAAGTATGAACTACTGCCTTTTACCATATCTAGTTAGAACTTCACTGATCTATACAAGTGTGGTGTTTTTAAATTTTAATCCAGGGAAAATATTTGTCAGGCTTTGCCACTTTGAATGCATCCATTTTATTTTTAATTAGCCTATTCTCGCCTTGGCTCATGATGATTTACCTGCTTAGGAAAGCTTGAGTATTGGTTACAATTCATCCTTCTCTGTAGACAGCAAAGCAGCAGCACCGATAACTTTCATTTTCTCCTTTTGTCTATGCTTCATTTTAACAGAACAACTTCTTTCTGTTATGCCCCTTGCTTATTGAAACTCATACTTTAAATTTAAAGGATTATGCTGTTCTCTACATCATGTTATGAGGCCTTGTTTCCAGTTCCATTTTTATTTCTTTGACTTTTTCGGATGTGAGTGCTGTGTAATGGTCTCTTCCTCTTTGTAGTGGATGAGGTGAATGCTTACCTGGAAATAGTATCTTGTGGCTGTTCTGGTTCTTACTGATGCAAGGATGTGAATTATGACCCTCTTCTGTGCCCACTGGAAAGGTGGAGAAGGATAGCCAGTAGGCTTTTGTGCATTTGGTAGACTAATTTATAATTGCATTGCATCTGCCACTGTATTTGAATGTTCCCTAAATACTGGCTCATAACAGAAGTTGAGGTGTAGTGGTCATTTGTACTCTCTATTGCTGCTCTTATTCAGGGTGTTTAGCTTGTCTTTAAGCAACTAATATGTTCTGTTGTGGTGTTTCAGTGATTTGGGGGGGGTGGTTTTTAAATTTCATTTTGTTTTCCCCTCCTCCCCCCTTCTGTGTTGCTGTCAACAAATGTGGATGAAAAGAATTCAGGGTGTATAGCAAAGCTTAATCCAGGTGACATGCATTTCTGAAAATAAACCCCACACTGGATATTAGCTTCGTAGAATATATGAGCATTTTTGTGCAGTTCATAGCACAAATGCAAATTACTAGTAATTTTAAATTTTACATCAGAAATCTTTAACATCTGAGTGACAAAGATGGATTTTGCATAATGGTGATTTAATTGAGCAGAGTGGAAATCCTACTATCGTGTTCTCTTCATTATAGAGCAGACTTTTTTTAACCTGTAGATTTTCTTGCTGTTTACCAATTTTTCATTCCCCTTCATCTATGTTTTTAAATATTGCTTGTTCTTTATAGTTAGAGTTTTACATATATTGAGAACAATTTGGAGAAGTGTCTGCCTGGACGTAACACAATCTGACTTTTAAATGGATTTTTTTTTTTTTTTAATTAAGAGGACAAGTCTCTCAAATACAAAATAAGGTTAATAGCTTCTGTCTGTGCATCCTACCAGTCTTTGCCAGCCAAAACATCATTTAAGTTTTTCACTTTGAAATGTATGTTCTTCAAGCATACCCCTGTGAGGTGATTCTTCTTACTTCTCCTATGGGATTTTTTTAAAATAGAAAAATTTTAGATAGATCTGTGATTTCAAAGTCAGCACACTTGATAGTTGGGGATGCTCTGCCCTCTGCCCCCACGTAGTGGTAGCTGTCATCACTGTAATTTCTGTAGATTAGGGAAGTGAGTGTTTGCAGTGTCATACACTAATTACAGCTCGTTCTTCCTCCTGCAGCTTGGAGGAAGTGAGCTGCTGTAGTCTTGAGGATCTCCACAAAGAGAAACAAGTAAAAAAAGGATTGTGTTTCCAAGAAGTTTGAAGATCAGCATTTTAGGTCTTTAGTTTGTGGCTGGAGGTACGCAATTTCATGTGCACTGGAACATCTTGCAGCAGTATTCTTTCAAGTTAAAACTCCCTTTCCTGAAAACTGGTAGATTTGATGCATGATATTTTTCTTTAACTATAGAAAAGAAAAATAGCCTTCATTCCAAAATACATATATTTCTGCTGCTTAGCGACCATCCTGACTTTGTGTTAGGTATCTCTTTCTAGTTTACAAGAATGAAGAATGACTTTATGAATGACACTATGTGCCTTGCTTTTGCCAACATACTCAGCATCTGAATTACCTTGCTTTTTGTGACAGAAATCTTTGATGTTTTACAGTTTCTATTAATGGATACTGCTCTTTATCTTGTGCAATGATACCATTTCTTCTTCTCAAATGGTTACAGACCAGTCTTGCCCAAGTTCCTTTCCTTGGGTCTTTGTACATTATTTTAATATCTGCAAAATTGCTCTTTCTAAGACACAATCTTAATATAAGACCCAGTAAGTGACGTGAAAGTCTTATCTGTCTGGCTAAGTGGCCTGAATTTTAGACTTGCTGACTGTGTGCAACTCTTTGTGGAAATTGTAAATAGTAAGCAGAAAAAGTGACACTCACTAATGGACTGATTCTTGAAGCTCTTCAGCAAATGCAGCTTGTTTAGGTGTTGGGGTTTTTTTTTTTTAATTGTGTAGGGATAATAATTAGGATTAGTTATTAAAGAAACCCCTAAACCCCACAGCAGTTGCATGAGACAGGCAGTTGCATGTCCCAGAACCTCTCTGCTATTGCATTGGTAGCCTAATGCGTATATACTTACGACTGCATGTATGCCTCGTGTTTATCTGCTTCAAAAAACTCTACTTCTATTTATCTTTATGTTATTCTGTATTCTGATTTTTTAACCATTATTTTTAACCATTAAAAAAAGAATAATGGGG
>VZTL01050289.1:0-10392 GCA_013400535.1 Scopus umbretta | reverse complement strand
ATTGTCTCAGTGTTGTGGTTTATAAATAACAAGTGTAAAGCAGAATCAGGTTTGTGGTTTTAATGACATACTACTTCATGATAGATTTTAGTTTTTGTCATTGAAAAAATGGATTAATCTTTATGGAAACATGTTTGAAATATGCTGAAATCCTAATCAAGTAAATACATCAATAATAAGCATTATCTTTTTGGGGATCTTTTTTTTTGGAACATGTGTTCATCAAGAAAATCAGAATTTGTCTAGATGTTTGGAGCATACTTTGTGTAAGTTGAGGAAAGAATGGCAATGAAAAAGAGCTCAGCTAATAAAGACTGCTTTCAGATCTTCCCAATGCCACAAGTGTGAGACATTTTTGAATGATAGGTCCCTGTTCCAGCTGCCTGTACAGTTTGTCCACATACAGACATCTAAAAGATAATCTAAGAGATGGCTGTGATTTAGGGCATAATCTTGTCCTTTATCATGAGTCATAATGTAGTGCAACAGTAATTTTTTGCCTAACAGCTATCCAGAGAGGTTGAACACAATTCCTTATCTAAATCTGGGACTTCAATTTTTCCTGGCTCATGGTAATTTTATGTTCTTCTGGATTTGAAATATGATGAAAAAGTGTAATTAAATTTTCTAGTAAAAAGTTTCTGCATATTCTAGCTTTTTCACTAGCTGGAATGAAAAAAAAGCTGGAATTTCAGAACCTCAAGAAAAAACTTGACCTTTTAAAGCTAGAGTAAATTCAGTGATGTCCTATTTCACTTTCATTTTATCCTTCCCTTCCTTAAAGATCTGACAGTTGTTGACTGATGGTCTGAATTCGCAGGTACTGTATCCACAGCACTGGATCAGGAAAATGCTTAGAAGAGGACTAAGGCTTACTTTATTGTTGATAGCATGCCTGCTGTTACATCAGTTGCTTCAGATGCTGTCATAATCATTTAAACAAAAAATGACTCTGAGGTCCATCTTTGCTTTCTCCTTGGCTGTTCCTCTCTTTCATCCTCCAGCAAGAATCAAGGTTCTTCATTATGAACTCAAATATTTGTTTCCATGTATAATCAAGTTGTGATTATATCTTCAATTATAAGCTCATTTTTCAGAAGACCACTGCCTTTATAGCAGAATAGCTTGTATCCCCAGCTAGTCAGCGTTTGCTTTTGCTTGTTTGTTTTGCTTTGTCATGCTTGCCATATATCTTGATTGCTCTCCAACCATTTCTGTGAACAGTTTTTCATTTCCTTAGGTGCTTTCTGTGCCTTTTGCTGCTAGAAAATCCAAATGCTTTACAAACATGAATAAATTCACTAGCCTGGTTCCTCAAGGAGAGTTCACCTCACTTCTCCAAGGGATGGTTCCTTTCTGTAACTCCCTGTAATGCTCCAGCTCTTCCACTGTGTGCCACCAATGAGGCAGGGGCTCTCCACACTACCCCTAAGCCTGTCATTTCCAAATTTCGTGCTTGACTCCAGATCTTGATATCGTTTTGTGTGTGGTGAATGCAAACCTCTCTAATGTGCTCTTACAGAAAGCAAAGAACGTTACACTTTTTATTAATTTGTTTTCCTGTACCTATTTAGGTCAGTCAGCAGTTTCGGGGGCATCTGTGAAGAAGTTCATAAGAAGAGTCTCAAAAGAAATTGTTATGCACAAATCACCTTGTTTACAATCAGTAGCCAAGTTTACTCTGAAGGTGTTTACTTACTAGATATGGCTCTTTGAATAGCTTGGCCAAGAAAAGAATGGGAGCAAAGCACTGCAGCTTAATTTTATTTTTGTTTTCTTCCCTGTTCCTTGAAACATTTCTCCTACAGAAGCCTTCATGCTCACAGCCTTTACCTTATGGTTGATGTTTCTATAAAAAGAAGATTAAAAGGAGTTCTGATGCAGGTACATGAGTTCTGTTGAAGAAATGTAAGACTGACTGTTTTTAAACAAACAGAAAACACCTTAGATTTCAAGCCACAACAGGCTTTATAGCACAAATGCTAAAACCAAAAGAAGAGTCTCTCCAACAATAACAAGCTGCTTCTTCTGTACTTGTTTTCCTGCTTTGATTTCTGTCCTTGGTTTGAGATACAAATTTGATGCACTAACACTCTTAAAAAAAAAAAAAAAAAAAAAAAAAGTAGCTGTTTGTTTTGTTTTAAATCTGGTCCTGCATGTAAATGTCTCTCTCTCTAGGGTATCTTTTTGCTTACATTCATGCTTCCTTTCTTTCCCACTCCTGCAGTTCTTCATGGACAACCTTCAGCTGAAACTGAAAACTCAATCCTATAAAGCTGTCTCCTTCTTTATCTTAGCTAATTTTATGATCAGAATACAAATTTAATGGGGAGCTCCCAAGAGTTCCAGTGGTGCCAGTTAGCTAGCGTGTATCTGCATATTTATTTTTGCTTCTGGATAAAGATCAATGACAAGACATTGCTAAAAATGTATTGTCTCCTTTGAAATATTGGAACAGTAGCAGGAATTTAAATTCATACATTTGACTATCCATCTGCTAGAATATTCAATAATAATGTCTTTGTACTCTGAAAAAGGTGCTACTAAAATGTCAATACTTGTTACAGCTAGCCAGTGTAGCAGTGCAGGTACTGTGTTCTCACTGCTGTGCTTTTATTATGTATTTTGTGCTATCTCAAACTCATGGGGTATCTGGTGAGAGTGGGTAGAAGAGGGCATTAGAAAGATGTTGACTTGAGTGTTACTCCCCTCTGACACAATTGTGTACTTGTTTCTTTGAACAGGCTGTGATGGGTCTCCTTCTGCCAGCTGAGGTAACATCCTTTATTGGCAGACAAGTGCTCTGAATTTCAAAAATAACATCCAGTTTCCCATCCTAGCTTGAAAATTAAGTCCTCAATCCCCAGAGTGAGGAGTATCCAACATAAAGATACCTTTCCATTGCTATCTTTACTATTCTCAGCAATATGGGTATCAATGTCTATTCCACAGATAAACAAACTGAGGCTCTGAGATTAAATTTGTCAAATCAAATTGTAATTTATTTATAGCACATATTGTAATTTATTTATAGAGATGGCCATAAAGCCAAGTAACACCACCAGTTCTTGGTAGGAATTTTAAAGTTAGAGTTGCAGTAGTTTTTATGCTCTAAGTTATTCCTTCTATTATCTAAAAGTTCAAAGGCAACAATCTCTGAAAAAGTGAGCTAGCTTTTTTCCTGTTTGCAATGGCACTAATCTTATCTGGAGCACTGAAAAGGGCTAGAATCTTCCTCAGAGAAGATAAAATCTGACTCGTGTGATTTAGCATTCCTTGATGTGTGCAGCCATTTGGATTTCATACTAGTGAGATGCTGTGCCATAAATCATGGCTGTCTTTCATAAAAAATAAGCAGATTCAGTTCAATGATTGAGGCACTTTTCATAAGTGAAGGTGCAGTTCCTGAAAGTTTGATGTTGCAGGCGAGTTACTGAACTTCAATCTGCAAGGTCAGCTATACTGTTGCAACGCAGGCTTGATTGACTGATTACTATGAACTCTGTTTCCCAAGCATATTGCAGTTGGGTTTTTTTCCTTCTTTAAACTTTTGGCATTTTTTTGGCTTGTTGTTTTGTTTTGGTTGGTTGGTTGGTTGGTTTTTCCCCCACCCCTCTTTCTTCTGGAGAAATAAGGGGAAAATGGAGTATATAATATGAAGAAAAAACATGGTGTTTGCTGCAGTAAGTGTGCTCTACAAGAACTAGCTATACAGGGAGGCAGATTCAAGAGTTAGAACCTACCTGCTAGTCATCCTTATTGCAGGATATCTTACATGGAGTCAGCATATTCACAGTGAACCAGAGCTTTTGAGATTTTTTGCGTTGTTCCAGCAAGGTCAAATTCAATTCCTCAGCAGTAATCTTGCACAAGGCTGTGTACTGTGGGTGTCCTGCAGTGTCACTGTGAAGGATGGATCATTTCAGAGTTAGAAGGAGACACAAATCAAAGCTGTATATCTCTTTTCCCCCTCCTGCCATATTAGGATCCTTATAGCCCTCAGCCCCTTTCAAACCTTTGGGAAAATCATCCACCCAGGATTTATTCAATGTTTTTCATTGTATTTTTCTTACAATAAACTCCTTTGCATTTACAACTCAAGGCAGTGGGATCTTTTGGATGAGTAGGCTTTCTGCAGGTATTCCTCCCCATCCTTGTGTAAATGTTTGTAATGTGGTGGGTAGTGCGAGAGGTTATTGTTGTTGGGATGGTGGTGGGGTGGTGCTATCCTGAGAACACAGATCCTTTGACACAGATATCTCTTAGATTTCACTTCCATGAGATCAGCATTATAAAAATGAATCTATTTGATGGTGAAGTTTTCCTCCTGCAAAAATACTGTAGTGAGTATACGGTCTGGTTAACAGTGAAGTAAGATAATCAAAGATAAAATTAACACTTTAGAAAAACATACCACATAGGAGATTATTTGTTTCCTTTTGGGTTTTTTTGTTTGTTTTAGCAGCAGAGAGAAAAAATAAACAGGCAGTGAGTTGTAGTCATACACATGGGGGAAGTAGGTTTGATTCCCTGTCTGCAGAGAATGATGTTCTTCTAGAAGGTAGCTCCTAAAGGGATCCTAATTTAGGTGGTCTGCACCAATTTCAAGGAGAGCTTTGCTTCTTTTGAACTTAGGCTCCCAACTTATACCTAATTTAGATTCTCACGTCAGCCTGTATGCACCAGATTGCAAATATTCGCTCACGCTGACAACTTGAAGCAAAATTGGCTGAGAATTACACTGCAGTTCATGGACACACAGGAGCAATAAAATTTAAAAAAATCAAATCTTTTCAACACTCCATACACAATGCAGAAAACCAAATGACATGCTTGATACTTTTATTTGTCTTCTCAGAGGAAAACTAAGGATTATATAAGTGCAGTGGGACCAACACTTCTCATTCCTGCTGTTCATGTGTGTCTCTGTGGGATGACAGATGTTTTCCTGTCCTGATGTGTTTAATGTAATTGTTCCTGGATAAAGTTTTGATCCACTGATCAAAGGGAGATATTATGTGTGCTACAGATACCAGCTTTATTATTTTTTTTCAGTTTAAATGCAAAAAGATATAAACTGCAGCCTGATTAGAGTGCTGCCTTCTTTTCATGTTTTCACTGTCTCATGTCTGTATTGGGTCAAGTATGAGGGTACATGGGGTGAAGGAAAATGGTTTATTTCCCCTGGTTTATTTAGCCAAACCAAGGAGGAGGAGTACCTGACCTCTCAGGTACTCTCAACAATCTGTGTTGAAACTTTTGCAGCCTTACACCCAGGACACAGCATCTGACTAAACAAGGTTAAATGAAATCTCAGGTGTTTTGCAGAAATTTTCTCCAGTAAACATAGAAAACCTTTTATTTTTGTGGGGGTGGAGTGAAGGCAAGAGAAACCTGTGGAACTGTAACAGAGTTTTTATACTGAGGAAAAGCTAAGCCAGACTCTGTGATGCACAGGCCCCCAAAGTTAGTGATACTTGAAAGGAGTTCAGCAGTTCTAAGAGCTTGTTCCCTCAGTAGTGTACCCATTTCTCTTGAGCTCTGGTTCTTTCCACCCAACCCTCTTTTATGCACTGCTTTCTAGCACAGAGTTTTGAAGTCTTCAGTAAATTACACCTGCTCACTTAGAATCATAGAATTATAGAATTGTTAAGGTTGGAAAAGACCTCTGAGATCATCTAGTCCAACCATCAACTTGGGACACTATCTGCAATTTCACAAGACAAAGGTTCCATCAGCCCCATGCAAATGCAGTCCAGACCTGCAGTTATGGCAAGAAATGGCTTCAGTAGACTTCCTAGTAGCACACCAGAAACCTTGCCAGTACATGCAGTCCTCTGCTGCATGATGAATGCCACTACTAAGAACATGATTCCAGTATATATTGGATTTTTATGGTGATGCTGTTTTTAAAATGCCATCAGTCCCTTCCTATGACTCCAACTGTGACTAAAAGCTAGCATCAGGGAGAAGAGTAGTTCATGTACAGCTGCCATGTCTCTAGCTAAAGACCTTTCACCAACAGGATCACCACAGATGTCTTTACCTTGGAGGTCTTTTATGCACATACTTCTTTTAATCTGCTTTGGCAACCATCCTGCATTAATTGCAGAGTGGGTAGAAGGCAAGAATGATTTCTGCTCCTCAGTGTTTAGCAGACCTTCTATTCTCTAGGCAAAACCTAACAGGTCTTGTTTGCATGCAAGAGAAATAAATAATGCAAGCTGAAACTTTGTAACTTTTCTAAGTCAGAAGAGTGAGTGAGAGACTAATATATAATGGCTGGTTTTCAGGGTTTATGACCCATATGCAATTATAAAATATGCCACTGTAATTAAATCATTGTATCTTTTTGACAAAGCAAGATTGGAGTTTTCTTTTGAGCAACAGTTTTCAGAAGGGGATGATCTGATTGTGGTATGGGTTAGAAGAATTGGACAGCTACGCATGCAATACTGTCATATAGACAAGAGGTGATACTGTGCCAAGGAGGGGCAAAACAATTGAGAAAAAAGGCTTACAATAAAATTCCATTTGTTTTCCTTCCCAATTAATTCTCTGCCTACTCAGAAGCTGGTCTTGGCCGCAACTCATTTAGTCATATTAGGAGAAAAGGGAGGCGGAGGCAGGGAGGCAAATGTTTGAAATACATACCTTGATTGTTCATGTACCATATGCTGGTTAAAAGAATAAGAAGACTTACGGTTATGACTTATCTTTTATCGAGAATAATATTTTATATGAAGTCTGCAATTAAATTTTTACCTATTACTAGCACTTACTTCAACACAAACTCCTTTCAGTAAGATCAGTTTGGGCTCCTGCCGTGGCTGGTAGTTCCCACCTGGTGAGGATTCAGTTATCTAGTTCATCTGTTCTTCAGCCAAAAGAAGACTTTGTGTCCTGGATTGAACTTGCTGCAATTTGGTACACCATGTTTTTCCAATAGTAAATGCTGAATAGGTCTGCTGTTCTTAACAAGTGCATTACAAAAGGTAGAAAAATAATGTCTCAAAATAGCGAGTACAACATTCACAATATCATTGCCCCAGAGACGTCTTTATTTTCCTGGCAGTGTGTGCTGTTGCTAGACTAGTTCTATGACCTGTACATTCCTGATGGCCCTTCAGAATCCCAGCTCCCAGTTCTATTTTGCTTATGTATCAGATGTGCACAAAACCAATAAAAAGCAGTGCATCTCAGTTTACCCAATTTCTAGTTTGCATTTTAACCTCTCTCTATGTATATAAACTAAAACACTGAACAAAAGAAGTACCCAAAGCTTAAATGGAAGTTCTTCTCTCCCATTTATCAGCACTGACTTTTCTTACGAGAACATCGTCATTGATCAAACAAAAGGCAAACTGAATTTTCTTCCATTTCCCAGCTTCTTTTAGAGATGTATGAAGTATGCCTAAGTGAAGCAAAATGGTTGCATGTCACTTTTTAATCTACAAAGGACAACTGTGTTTTCATTAGGAAAAAGACCAAACTTGCATATACTATTGTATGTATTAATGAAAAGAAGGATAGATTATGCAGTTCCTTATGCCATCAAAACTTCTGTTGAGAATAGGATTCAAATATCCGTACAGAAAGGATTATATCATGTAGTATCTTAAACAGCACAGGCTGGACTCCATGACCCAGAAATACTCTACCAATTTTTGTTTCATTGGAATGAATGGGAATTTTGTCACAGACTTGGGTATTCACAGGGCCTATATTTGGCAAACTAGCTTGTATAACAACAGCAGCTCATAAAGGAACATGAGAGTTACAGACAGTGCGGTGTACTTAATTTACACACAGTGAGGGAGTGTTTGCCCAAAACTGATCATGTTGGAGATGATGACTGTTGGCTGGATAAAACAGCACCTGGGGAAATACAGAGAGACACCTAAAACAAAAAAAGAGTCAATCTAAAAAGAAGTCTAGAAGCATGAGAGGTTGCAGGGGTGTAAGCAACCTTGGCATGGGAATGGATACAGTCAAAGCTCAGGGTGATGCCACCTGAAGTCGCCTGGGTGCCTGCTACCTCTACCCTTACCCATATGCCCTTGAGCAGCCTCTCCCACTGCCTCCCGGGTCCACATGCTGGGGGACCAAGAAGGACTCATGCCAGGCTGCTGGCTGGAACCTCAATGTGGTGGCTCCACCCCAGGAGGGTGTGCAGCCAGGGATCTCAGGAGGGGTGAGCCCCCATCACCTGGGGGCTTCCCTGGAGGGGGCTGCAGGGGATTGCCCTTCTTGGCATTAGTTACAGAGAGGTGGTCAGAGATTTGGGGGTGTTTATCAGCAATTTCTAAAGGCTCCTGATATGGTTTATGGGTTGTATCATTGACATTGATCTCTAACATGTAGCTTACTAATTGCCAGTTAATTACATGTTGTTAATAAATCAATAAATTGCTTTGATTCTGATTTGGTTTAACAACATGAATGTTTTTTCCCTGTGACACAGGGTTTATTCAAGTAACTGAGTAGAACAAGGGCATACACAAAAAGCCAGAAATCTTTCTGGAAATATTATATGCGTATACTATGTATAGCTATAAATAAGTTAAATCACTGCGAATGCAGAGGTGACCTTTCTTTGGACATATTGTACGCCAGTGATTTTTGCTATATGCATGTCTGAAAGTCTGAGTTTCAAGGATGGAACCTTTCAAGGGGAAATACCTGATACATGCAAAATGCACTTGCTTATTGTGATGGCCTACAGCACTTTCCTAAATCTAACACAACATAATGGACATTTGGATGGACTTGGCTGACAAAGCCGGTGGCTTGCAATATGCAAAAAAATAATGAGGACAATTACAGTTCTCTTTTCTGCTATGGCCTTAGGTGTTTACATACTGGTCTGCTTCCTTGCATGCTGTTGAAGGAAGAAGGATACAGTGGGTTTTATTCAAAGCATAAAATATGTATGACAAAGCTTTTCTTACAGAAGAAGCCTGAGGGGTCTGCTCAGCTATTTCTCATGCAGCATGTGACTAAGTCTGAGATGTTTGGGTCAGGCTTCTGGCTGTTGCAGCACTGACAAAGATAAAGATTTGCTGTTTAAATTTGAGTAGTCTCTGAACATTCATCCTTTCTGGCATGTTCCACAGGTTTTTGTTTTGCTTATTTTCTGCCTGCCTGTACCCTCACTTGTACATTTTAATACTGTATCTCTTCGGACCTGCCAAACAAAGCTTAGCAAAGGAGATAATGATCGCAACATTAACCATCAAGCCTGCTAAATTATTTCTTTCTGTCCCTTTTCTTGTCTGTATTTTCCTCCTGGTTTTCACTCTTTACAGGCCCTGCTACCTTAATGGTATTAGTGTTTATTCTGTTAAAGGAAAAGCTTGACTGACTCAACAGTATGTTCTTCTAGGATTTGGTTAAATGTTGCATAAATGCATGTGTTTGACAAAGAAGTCTAAACAATAACAGCAGAAAATTGGCAACAAAATACTGTGGGGGACATGGGGGGGAAACTGGTGCAATGCCTAGTTACATTAAAAAAAAAAAAAAAAGAAGGGGAGGATGGGAGAATGGTAGGCATTGTAACCCTTCTCCTAACTGGAAGTTGAAGTGGTCCCAGCAGTGAGGAAGAGGATATCATTGCTTGTGCAAGCAAGAGTGCAGGTGCAGTGCAGACAATTTGCAAGTAAAAGGAAGCACAGCTTAATGTTAGGGACAGCTTTTCTGGAAAAAAACATGCATGTGCTATTGAATGTACACAACTTAGAAATAACTTCTGCCTACATCCACAAACCTTATCTTTCCTAGTTTATTATGGCTTCAACATCATTACCACTACAATGAATCAAAAGATTGTCAATAGTTAAAGCACTTAAGTATGCATGTCCAGACAAAACTTCTGGATTTACTGGAGTGTTTTATGTTTCTTATGTTTCTATTCTTTCTTTTATCAGGGGGTAAACATGATTGTTTTTGAACAAGCAAACTGGCACTGTTCTTCATGTAGCAGTAAGTTAATGACACAATGCTATTGTAGTAGCGAAAAAAATCCCTGTCTTTAAATAAAAAAAAGAACAAGAAACAAAAGCCTTAGACTGAAACCAAGGGAGAAATTTTAAGATAAACACTAAGGGAGTATTTCTTTCTGTAATAAAACTGAAGTGGTACCATCCTTTTTGTGAAAGGTTCATTCACATCTTGATTTGTCTTTGAGCCAACAATGAAGGAATTCTCTTCTTCAGTATTCAACTATGGAAACTGGTCATCTGTTAGATTAAAATAATTCACATCTAATACCAGATGCAGTTTTTAAAATGGAAATTTAATGTCCCTCTATCATTCAAAGTGTGGTTTCTCTGTTTTAGCCTGTGACTTCTTTGCTGAGCTGTTTCAGAATGAATCGTAGAATCATAGAAT
>VZTL01050286.1:0-35953 GCA_013400535.1 Scopus umbretta | reverse complement strand
TATAAACACTACTTAGAAACAACCGAAACCTCAGTACGTTATCAACATTATTCCCATCCTGAAATCCAAAACCCAGCACTATACCAGCTACCAGAAAGAAAATTAACTCTATCCCAGCTGAAACCAGAACAGAAAGGCACTGACAAGGAACTTAGGCAGCTCTGGCAGGCTTTGTAGACAGCAGGTTACATACATCTGGGTCCTAAAAGGTAGGTCAAGTTTAAAAAGGGGAACTAGTATAAATGAAAAAATAATATTCTCAATGGTATTTTTACAGGAAGACTGGGTTTTAGGTTAAACCCTCCCAAAACTCTACAGGAAAGCTCTAAAAGAGAAAACATCTTTTTTGTTCTCTCCTTAAAAAACCTTTTAAATTTTAAAAACATCTGGAAGTTTTGACCAGAGACACCATGGTTTCTGGAAGCACTGTTTTACAGAAAAAGTTATACTTTATCCAACTACCTCCTTTCTAAAGCAATCCTAGTTGTTGCCAGCTGACCAGCCAGATATAAAAATAATGGGGTTCTGTAGATGTACTGATGTATGTAAAAACTGAGGCTTCTCAGTTTTTCTACATCTCTGCCAACTGTTCCATGAATGGTGACAAGTACAAGCCTGCCAGAGGAGCTGCTTGATAAACGAGATGCTTGATATATGAACCAAAGACTTCAGCCACATTCATAGTAACATTTTATCACTGTTTTTTTCATGGCAGTCCTCCTTGTCAGCTGTCTGGGAAAGCTATTTCTTAAATCAGGGAAACACGTTCTTCCCTTCCTTCCTGTATTCCCCCTCTCCTCAGAGATGGCAGTCTTGGGCTTTGCTGAAGACACATGAATTTACTCTTCAAGATACTGCAAGATTCCACCTCCTTTTCTCATAAATCCAGAGAGTTAGAAAATAATCTGTGCAGTTATTATACCTTAAGAAGCTCCAAGACAGCACACCAATAAAATAATTGAATGAGCATTCCTAGTGACAACTCTTGTGCTCAGAATAAAACACGCAATAACAAATGCCTTTCCAAAGACTTGAAGAAAAGAATTTTGCAGACTGAATGATTTGTTTCCCTAATGTATTCACCAAGTGCAGCAAGCTGATTAAAAATACTGGATATTGTAGACCCTCTCAGTTCCTAGCCTGTAGAGCTAAGCTTATGCTTTACTAACCATGTATTACAGGTATCCACAGGTATTTCACACATAACGGAAGAAGAAAAAAGAATTTGCAGTGTCTGCTAGCAGGACACTGATTTCAACATTTTCCTTTTGGAATTGTAAAATTAAAGAAATCAAGGAAAGTTTTTGTAGGAAGTCATTCTTCTTCAATGAGAATTGTACCTGTATTAGAAGGCAATGAACAGACAAAAGCAACGCACCCACTGTTTGAAGTACAGCAGTTTGCAGTAAATACGTGATGATGGCCATTATGCAAAAACCTTTAATACAAAATAGCTGTTCTACTAGAGAGTTTGATGGGTTAGCTAGAAAGCAGCTTGCCACAGGAAACCTTCTTCAGGGTTTAGGGGTAATTCTGTAATTACCTCACTGACTTAACTTTATGTTCCTACTAAGAAACAAATTCATATATTAATTTTATGGGATGTCTGTAAAAGGGAAGCAAACTTTTAAGAAGCAGCAGGGCCTATTGTAAGTCATGTAAGAAACTTCTGAAATTCTGAAATTACTTTTCATTTTAATGAACTCCAACAAAATGTAAGTGCAGACTAGAATGAAACAAATAAACATGAAAACTGTATGAAATTAAATAAATGTGTAATTCAAAAGAGAGAATGAGTTTCTCTTTGTTAGTAAAACCATAGTATTCATCTCTTTTTGAGCTATGATAGGTAGAACAGTCACGTCACAGAAAGGCCTATTTTCTAGGGCTCTGAAAATTTCAAGCAATCATTTCAAGGAAAGAAAGGGTAGACTGAATGCAATTTCATCAAATTAACTGCTTCATCCTTTTTAGCAAATACAGTCAGCATAATTTTAATCAAGAGGTTTTTACTAGTTTAAACAGCAATAGTACGTTTGACCTTATAGACTGTTTTTACAGATGATATTTCAATTTCTACCATCAAGAATTTGTAATCTAAGGTTTAGATCCAGGGACACAAAGCAGAAGTTGAATTTATACATATGCCAAATCACAGCAAAGTCAGTGGATCTCAAGCATAGTCTTAAAATTAAATTTCTGTTTAATGATATTCTGGGTACACTGCCACATGCTTTCTTGAACTGGTGCATCTATTCAGTGAGCCACTGCAGCATGATTATTATTTAAACTGTGTTGAGTTCAAAAGAATTATAGTTACTGCCAAGTCACCTTTATTCACTGCTATTGTCACCTTTAAAGCTAAGTTAACAGCATGGCTGGTCTGATAACTACAGCGGCTGAGAACACCTTCCATACATTAGAAGAGCAAGAAGCTCTGGAGATGCCCATTTCAGCTGGCTGTAAGCACTACTTAAATTCAAAGTGAAATTAGAAATAGCTGCCACTTTGTTATTCAAGGGCTGTGACCCTTGTTAATACACATGAGACTACTACCTGTAAATCATTATTTTGATTTGTGCCAGTTGAAGATTACAGAAAATTGGGATTAAGCCTCATCAACTAAATTCCTTGTAGGAAGAAGGAAAGAAGCTGTCACCCACTTGGAACTTGGCACTTTACTCTTACCCGAAGGGGAAATTTAGTTACATTTTAAAGGGGCCTCCTGGTGGTTTCTAAATTTCCACATTCTAATCTATGTGTTTACACTTCAGGAATTGTCGAAAATGGTTTTTTGTTTCAAAATCAGATGCAAATCGCACTGAGTTGGCATAAAAATAGATTATTTGGGGTATGCCAACAATTTCTTCTCTTTCAACATTAGTGACTTTTGATGCTGACTTTTGTGCACCAGTATTTAGAGCTGGGTCCTTGGCACCCATGAGTAGCTCCTGCAGCAAATGGAAGCACAAATACTTTTCCTGGTGCTGGAGTGCAGGGAAGCAGCTTGCTGCACTCATGTAACCCTGCTGCTGTAATGTGCCGCTCGAGGCTGTAATAACAGCCGTATGTAGCACAGCAGGCCTGTCACCGCTCCCGTTTATGACAGGGTAAACTGGGTTGAGGGAGAACAAAGGATGCATAAAATGTTTTTCCCCTATAATTCAACTTCTTCAATTTCACTAAGCAGAATTCAGGTGCAGCTGAGGATTTTGTCACCTTCCTTGGAAAGTTTGCCCCTGGGCCATTAAAAATGTTTTAGATAATAAAATTAACTTGCCTCTTGATATCATTATGCCCTCTTTTTTGGATCAGCAATTTTATTAACAGATAGTACTGATAAAGATTTATTTCTACGAGATTTTTTGGGGCTTTTAAATACCATATGCAACTTTTCAGCTCTTTGGATCCTTACAGTGCTATGTGAATGGTCTCTTTTTTTTTTTTTCTTTCCCCTATTTCCAAACTACAGTGAGATGAAATAGAAAAGCACACACAGCTGCAGAAACACACTTAAAGAAAGAAATCTGGCATGCAATTTAAAAAAATCTGTTCAGGTCAGTGTCATTTTTATAACTGATGTTACCAGTTCTGTCCTTTGTATTTCTCCTGTCAATAAACAATCCAAATAGGCTTCAAGCACTCCTGCCATGTAAGGCAACTTGAAAATATGTCAAGCAGCTTGATTTGGAAGTTTTTCTAGAATTTAGTAAGCTTACACATTTTACTGAATGATACACATTCCTTGAAACCTACTATCCAACACGAATGCAGTTCAGGTGCCAAGAAGAGTGATGGGAAGCACATACTTACATTTCAGCTCCAGTTTGATGAAGTCAGTGTTCCCCAGATTCTCAAGAAACACCCCATCCGAGGCTGATGTTTTGAAATAGAAAGAGATGTCTGCGCTGGTTTCCCCTTGGAAGGTGGAGAAGTGAAGGTAGGATGATGAAGTAATGAAAGAAGCTGCATTCCAGTAATTCCCTGTA
This sequence comes from Scopus umbretta, assembly GCA_013400535.1. Classification (NCBI taxonomy): domain Eukaryota; kingdom Metazoa; phylum Chordata; class Aves; order Pelecaniformes; family Scopidae; genus Scopus; species Scopus umbretta. Next base: position 31,964 of record VZTL01050286.1, on the reverse strand, counting down.
TGGGATAGACAGGAAATACATGTTTCAGTGCTCCCTTGAAGCTGTCCGAAAAGTTGAAGCTTTTCATGTCAATATACGTTACAGTGTTGTCTACGTTGAAAAAAACCTGCAAACACCTTGATTCCACTATCTCCTTTTTGGTGTTCTGGATATGGTGTGTCAGGTTTCAGAAGGTAGAGCAAGTTAATGGCACAGTTATTTTAAAGTTCCTAATTTATCATATTCAGTCATACACCAATGTGTTGCTACTACATGTTTAGTACAGTGAGGTTTAGTACATGGGAGGTCAGACAGATGGGCAAAACACTAATTTGGCAGCTGCCTCACCTCAGGCACATGTTTTGCTTTCGTACATTGCCTCATGTGTAACTTATCTGTCTTCAAATTTACTCTACACAACTACACCCATTTCTTCTGAAGATGTAGCCATGCCTATTAGAAGTCTTAACACAGGAAAAATCCAGTAAATGAAGCTAAGCAATACAGACACAATTAACATATGGCCCTAATAGTCCCCTAATACATTTCTGCTGGAGAAATATAATAATTAATAATATTCAAGAACTATAACAGTTCTTTAGCTAGCATGCCAGTCAGCATTCTGTGCAAGGTAGCATTACATTGCAAAGACAAATAAATTAATAAGGTATAGGTGATGTGGTAAGCCAATGAGAGACTAAAACAGCTAATTCTACTTTCATCAGGATGCTTATGTATCCAGATTCAGAAATTATTAAAACACCATTCATTAACTCACCACAGCTGAGTCCTTAGTTTTCCAGCTAATAAACACAATAAGAAACTACTTTCCATTCCAGTCAAAACTCCCGGAGATTGGTTTTTCCATTATTTGATTACTGAACTAGGTGATAATGCTATTATTTCTCTGGTTAGCACTGGATGAATATGAATGAGCATGCTGAAGCTCCAGAAGCTCAACGCTGCTTATATGTAACACCACTGGCCCACACCCAAGTCCGAAGTGTTACAATGTGTGTAATTTATTAATCTCTATTCAAATTTAAATTGAACATCTGAATTAACAGAAGAAAGCTTTAGGTTTAAATACATGCATACTATTGCCTTCCATATTTCTATCCCATCCCCTCCATTTAGTTCTGCCTCTCTCAAGAATGCAGAATGAGAGGCTTTGAAAAAAGGAGCAGCTTTCCATTTACTTTAATGCATCCCAGGAGGAAAGTTGTAACTGAGATTTTGTGTGTATGTGTGTACATGCATGTGTGAGCAGTGAAAAGGGGTTGAAATGGGCATTCATAACACAAGATATATAGCTTTTTTAAAAATATATAGCTGCTAGGGCAGCTGGTTTTCAACATGTACTACTATTTACCCTATTTAGACAAACTGGTAATTCCCAGATTGAATATTATTAATGATTTCTATAGAAATGTCAATAATCTTCATACAATAAACAAGCTTGGGCAAGAAAAGCCTGCTAATTAATTGCAAGGTCTTTCTCTGAAAATATACCTAGTGATAAAGCAACACAGATAAAAAAGGTCTATAATTTTATTTTCATTCACGTCTCAGATCTCTTTCCATCTCTCACTTTTCAGAGTGCTCCCTCAGTATTAGGGTTGCATATGGTCTAGGTGCACAAGCGCTTTGTCAACAATCTGCTAGTACAGTATCCAGATGGATGACCATATAATGCTTTCCCACTTGCAGATGTACCTGGACATCTACATTTCCTTCTCCTGGGAGCTACAGATATGCTAGACGCTGGCAGAGTCAGAACAGGTTTTATTCCACTTGTTGAATAAACTCACATGAAATAAACAGGACTTAGGAAGTCAGGAATACATTAATGCAGACATTGTTAAGGAGCTAAATTAGCTGCCCTGAGAAATGTACGTTGTACATTCTAACTTTGTAGAAATGCTTGCATGTGTTTATACATTAAGTATTTTAGTCTGCTAGCTTTGCATTCTGGAATATCGCACAAGTTATAAGGCTAAAACACGAAGAACACACAACAAGCAAAAGAGCTGTAAGAGCTACAGGGAAACTAATGCAAAATTCAAGTACTAATAGAGGCAAAAATCTCTTCAGTGATAAAGGCTCCCCAGCCACCTCACTACCCCAAACGAGACCAGGATGAGTACACACCTGTGTCACCGTCCAGCCAAACAGCGTGGCTGCAATGGGCTCTGCTGTCGGGCTTCCTCCTCTGGCCGGGGATGCTGGATATGGACCAGCCTTCCTGCCAGCATCATCCAGCCATCAGTCACTGCTTGCAAGTTCCCTGTTTGCACCATGCTTACCTCTTCTGCGAGCCTCACACAGCTCTAGTACTACCAGTTAGACACCTGTCTTAACTAATCACTTCCACTGATGCATTGGCAATGGCTTTGTTGAAAGGATCACATTTTTGTTTTATTTTGTCAAGTCTTGGTGCAGTAAGACCCTAGTCTCTTAACTGTAGCCTCCACTGCAATACAGTATATTACTATGATTACTATTGCAATTAACTAAGTAAAAGTAGGAGCTGCTATATGAAACAGCTATTTATTTTGTAATATTGTATTTATATCTTTTTAATTGTCTTGAAAACTTGAAAGCATTAAATGTAATTTAACATAGACTCAGTCTGAAATGCTGGGACACTCTGGGTTAAATCCTTAACCATGACAGACATAACCAAAGTGCAGGTTTGCCTTTACAGGGAATTAATTTCTAGTTGTATGTGACTATTCCTTTGTGTAGGCAGAGAAGCAGATTTCACTTCCTTCTTTTTAAAGTAAAATATAGATTTCAGAGTTTTTTAGGACTGGTATTGGTTGTGGGTTTATCCACCAGGCTCCAGCCATATGGCTAAGATTTCAAACCATCACCACAGTACACATACAAGTAGGTCTACCACTAATGAGTACAACTACAGAGCCAGGTAGGCGGATGGGTTCATACTGAAATGCATATCACCATTTTGTGGAAATAATCAATTTTTATTTAGTACTACATCTAGTCCACTGAAGAGGTCCATCACTAAATATTTTACATTTCATTTGACATGCTGTGATTTGACTCTGCAGAAAGCCTTGGCTGCAGATGCTGCTGGCAAGAGGATAAATACAAACAGTGCAGGTTGAATGGGAAAACCTGCAGCTTGAGAGAGACATTTTCAAGGACTATTCCTAACAAATTCCTATAAAGATAAAATCATGTTTTTGCACATCAGTATACATTCATCTCAAAGCACTTTCGGGGGAAAAAGACATTTTATTAAGAGTACAATGGAAATGTTTTGCTAAACATGCATAATGATTTTTATCATTATATTATATTATTATATTATTATTTATCATGGTATCGTTCGATAAGAAAGGGGCTGCCTAAGGAAATCTTGAATAAAAATCCACTTTACACACATTATTATTGTTGCTTGCTAGGAACCATTGTCAGTCACCAAAGTTTCTCTGGCACACCGTCACACTCCTTTACTCAAATGGTTTGAACATACTGATCCTATAGGCATTTTTCTCCCACTTGAGGCTGAGCAAGCAGTGGATGAAGGAAAATGGGACTGAGACTTAAACCACAGGGTAGATGTTATGGCAGCAGGATAACAAACTAATAGGAGGTGGGAAAGGGAGTTTATTTAGAAAGAACACTCTAAATGCTAAGTTTGTAATCCATCCTGTTAATAATTATTGTGTCATGATTACTGTCTAGGAGTAGCTGGACCTTACAAAATGATATGCTTATGGGACATGACTGAGAAAGTCTTGCAAGAAATGTTCTGCTTTGTAAGAAAGTCACTCAAGGTAGGAGGGATGGCATTTTTCAGGGACACAGTAGGCTTGGAAACATTCAGATGCGGAAGGCAGAAGGGCTTCTGTTTTGAAGATGGGAAGAAAGAGGTGCTTGGAGACACACCATCCGTTTCTTTGCCCTTTCTCTCTTTAGCTACCTTTAGGTAGCTAAACTACCATAAAAGCTAAGGGAGTCTTTTATTGTAGAGTATAGTCTGAAACATAACAATGTAATTTTATTTTCTTCTTTGTTACCTCATACATAATTCTGTAATCACAACCACAGCTCTCTTGTACAGCTGTTGCTTTAAGCTTGCTTAGTGTTTAAATTTGACTTAAACCAATTAAACATGTATAGAGCACACTGCTGTCATGGAAGCACACAAATACAAATAAAGACAAGTCTTTTCAGTTGTTTGAAACCCAAGATAAATGTGGAGAACCCCAAAATATGGCTATGCTTCTTACAAAGTTGCCCGTTTCTTGGTGATGGCATTAACCCTTAGGACAAGGGGCATGCAGAGGCAGGCAAAGGAAAAGCTGACCACAGCCCCAGAATAAACTGTCATAGGTGTTTGTTTTGATCCAAGCAGGGGTTAGAGCAATAGTTGTGCCAGAGGTGCTTCAATGGACCATGTAACACTTCGTGACTGTTTTCAATTTGCGTCAAGGCTGCTCACAGCTCTGGTTATCTGCTGTGGAAATTAAAATCCAAGTCATTAAGCTCCCACAAAACAGCCTTACCTCTTTCTGATTAGTTTTGCTAACTCTCAGTTACTGTGTTCTTTACAATTTGTACCATACAAAGTGTCTCCTCTACTGCTCCATAAAGACTTAATCTCAGACAGAACGCTGCGCTATAATTACAAAGGTATGATTTTTACAGTAGTCTGTAGCCACAAGAAATCACCCTGACTACAAAGATTAATGAAAAGGGACACCTTAAATCTCAGCTAAAAAGCTGAATAAAGACCTGAAGATTTTTCCATGAAGTCCTACCTCAGGAAGGAGGAAGGAGGTGGTTGCCATAATACCAACAAGGACAAATTCACCTTGTCCTGAGCTATGCAACATGGACCAGCGTCTTTTTACGTGTAGTAGCTCTGTAACCCAATGAAACAAAGACATCAGGCTTATAGCAATCAGCCTTTCAGCTTCTCCATTGCCATATTTTTGTCCAGAACTCCCTTGCTAGCTCCCATCAATATCTTCTTTCTTAGCATGATTGAAATTCATGCTTTAACACCATCAATTTCACTTTTACATTTAAACCCCATTGAAATGGATAATGGCAATAGCAGAACTGTAAAAGATGTCAGTGCTTTTAGCCCTGCTAGGCAATAGCACTAGAGAACGAATGCTGCAATGTCAGGCAGCTCTTATGTATTACAATAGACCAAAAACCTCCAGGGCCCTCATCTGCAGCAAAACAGATTTTCTATCAAAACCATTATGTGAATAAAATGCAAGAATAGTCTCTTATTTCAGAGAAGATGGATGTGTGAATGGAAAACTGTTCTGTGCGACAAAGTAATGGATTGAGATTATCCATACAATTATGCTCAACAAATCAAGAGTTTTTTTTTTCCTTTCTTCTTTTTCCATTCTGGGAGAGAGGAATCTATGCATGCACACTCAGAGCAGTTTGGGTATTAGTACAGCAACAATCACAGCTTTGATTCAAGTCTTCAGATCTGCATCATGAGTGGAATTGGCCCTAAAGAAATCCAAATTTGCTGTTGGACTTTATCCAACTTCTTTGTCAATGAAACAAGGGGGAAGAAGGAGGAAAGACATTCCAATCAAAAAAGAACATCACAAGTTATTCAGGAAACAAAAGAAAAGTCAAAGAAAATTGGCAGTGTTTCTTGCACTGAGTTGTACCTTATTTTGAAAGGTGTAACTGCAACCTTGAAGCAGGGCAAACCCTCTTCTGTCAATGGTGCTAATCTGAGTGGGACTGAGAGCGTGGTTGCAGTCTGAGCAGGAGGTGCACATGTTGAGGGAGAGGAGAGCAAGGATGGCAAGTTGTCAGCAGCCTAAGTCCTTCGCTGGGAGGACTACAATGCTGGTGGCTTCTCCCACACTGAAGGATCTGTTTGGTGTCATTTTTGGTTGTGCTAACACGCATTTACACCTTTGTTCTTCACTGATCTACAATTCCGTACCGCATTTATTACATATTTTACTATACTACATTTACTACACTTAACATATATATGATTTACTGTATATGGTAAGTTTTGCATATATTCTTTGATTTCTTTGATACATGTGAAATCAATTTCACCCAGCTCCAGTCCTGAATTTATTTGCCCTCTGGTGAGGTGGTTATAGCCCCAGGGTCCCCTGTATCAGTGCCCAGTCTTGTGTCATCCCATACCTGTATTCCTCTGCCCTGCATCCCATGTTCCCACTTTTCAAGGCTGCTGCTTGAATGAATACACATAACAGATGTGTATTCCTCTGCGTTGCATCATTATGTTAGTCGTCAATATCTCATTCTGCACAAAGTAACTACTTTTTACTAGTATCTATATAAAAATGTGGTTATACCATAAGAAGATAAGCAAAAGTAAAACAAACTAGGTGTAGCCACCCTGTCATTAGAAAAACAAAAAGGTGTTTCAGCTAAAACAAGTAAAACAAGCTTGAGGCAGGGGCCAAAAGAGTGCAAGCCTGGCAAGCCTGTGGCCTTACATCCTCCGTACAATATCCATAAACAGTAAGTAGGGATGGCAATATTGTATTCCTTGGGCTACAGGTTTACAATTTATCAATATCACAGCAGCATACCATCTGAAAAGAAGCATGTAAACTGTTACTTAACTTAAAATTAAGACGGTAGTGTCCTGATTTACTTAATGCAAACATGAATGAATAAAAAGAAACTAAATGGAATTGCTACACAAGATATTGGCTTAAAAGCAGAAAAGTCCTTTGACAGCTGTGCTGGTTTTGGCTGGGGTAGAGTTAATTTTCCTCATAGAAATGAGTATAGGGCTATGTTTTGGATTTGTGCTGGAAACAGTGTTGATAACACAGAGATATTTTTGTTGTTGCTGAGCAGTGCTTACACAGAGTCAGGGCCTCTTCTGCTTCTCACACCAGCCCACCAGTGAGAAGGCTGGGGGTGCACAAGAAGTTGGTAGGGGACACAGTCAGGACAACTGACCCCAACTGACCAAAGGGATATCCCACACCACATGACATCATGCTCAGCATATAAAGCTGGGGGAAGAAGAAAGAAGGAGGGGGACATTTGGAGTGATGGTGTTTTTCTTCCCAAGTAACTGTTACATGTGATAGAAGCTTTCTTTCCTCAAGATGGCTGAACACCTGCCTGTTAATGGGAAGTATTTTGCTTTGCTTGCATGCGGCTTTTGCTTTACCTATTAAACTGTGTTTATCTCAACCCATGAGTTTTCTCACTTTTACTCTTCTGTTTGTCTCCCCTGTCCCACCAGGAGGGAGTGAGTGAGTAGCTGTGTGGTGCTTAGTTGCTGGCTGGGATTAAACCACGACAACACGCGCAAGAAAAATAATCCCCACGTCAAGAGATGAAGAGTGTATTAACACTGCATAACAGGAAACTGAATTACACCCTTTCAGGCTAAATAAAATACAGGTTAGATTTCTATTTTCAAGATAAAACTCACTCTGTATCTTTCAACAAACTAAGAAATGGCTGGAAGTCCAGAATAAAACATGCTGAGAATATCAACACATCTAAAGACGAGTTCAGCATTAGCAAAACAGAAAAGTTAGCTCTGCTGTGGTGACTGTCACATTAAAAACAATAAAGGATAAATGCTAGATTTTAGAAGAAAAATTTTTTAAAAAATTACCTCAACTCCAGAAGGCTGCAGCAATGTAACGGAATGCATTTTGGGTGATATAAAGAACAGGAGTGCTAAAAACCCTGGCAGATGGAGGGGATCTGGCAGAACTGGGCTGAGAGTCCCCCTTTATTAAGATTTGCAGGAGGTTTGCAGGGGTCTAGAGTTTCAAAGCCAGGAACAGATCAATATGTTCAGGTACAGACAAACAAGAAAGTATATTTGAACTGAAAAACTGTGCTTATGTTTTTTAATCTCTCTGATTTCTATACTACACTTCAAACTCAAAGTAATTCCTTGAGACTTCTCTTCTGGAAGTCCACTGCATAAATCTTTTCTGAAAGTGAGATCCTGAAAAAGGTTAACTGTCTCTGCTCATGATGCCCTTGTCTCCTCCAGTTGTGCGATGGTTGTTTGGTCTCTACTCATAGTCCTTTGCCACTTCTTTTACTTTGAATATTGAAAGTCCTGCATGCCTGCCACTGCTGTGACAATAGTTGATCTCATTACAGAATTTGTCACCTTTTCGCACAGGCCCAAGTCTAAAGCCCCAAACTCCTTTATGAAGAACAAGATACTGAATAGAAGGTAACTGTCTTTCAGGAATCACAAATGCAGGCTAGCCTTAAATTGCTAATTTAGAAATGAAAGATTCTTTGCCCTATTATCTGGGAACAACTTGAGTACTATGGTCAGTAATGAAGGGCATAAACCATCACATTAAGACTGCAGTAAGATGGATAACAGTTTACCTCCTTGCCATTATAAATGATCTGTTTTCATAAAGATTCTCAAGTGACATAACACTTACAAGACATAGATCAATGGATATAAACACAGATGCTAAAGTTTGCTTTACTCTGCCAGTCACTATATTTGCTGAGTGAGGGAAAAGTGCAATCGCATTTATCAGTGAAATGTTGGAGTCAATGAAACCAAATCAGTGATGCAGAAAAGTTTCCAGCACCTGCTGTGTTACTTGCAATCATCTTTGGAAGATCATTTTTCAAAAGTCTTGCCTCCTGGTCACAATGCCTAATCACGATGCATACCCTGTCACTGCTAGCATCATTACTTTCATCCATCTAAGGAATGAAAGGTCTTGATCTGGCATGGTTTACAACCTGGAGCTGTGTAATGTGCTGATGGAGCTTTAATGATGCATGTAAACTGGTGTCCTTTCAAGGGAATTTCTTTAAACAATAACTGACCTGCAAACATCAGCTTGATCACCCTTGTGCCACAGTCAACGCAGTATGTAGGAACCCTGCCATGATGCCAGAGTGGTAAACATTAAATACAGGGACCTGTCCACAAACCATGTTACTAACTATGAGGATCTGATTCTCTATTGCCTTGTAGATACTGGTGGGTGTTTATAGCTGTGCAAAGCAATTGTAATAGCTTACCATTCCCATCTGGCAATACTGCATAACCACGCTCAGCATGTGACTGTGCAAGATGCAAGGCAAAGACGCAAGGACAATAATATAAGAAAACAATGATCTTTCTTAAGAGTTCAGTTCCTCTGTGGTACTAAATTTATTCCTGGTGCTGTGGAGGTGAACTACAGGAAAGGGTAGTTCTTGGACCCCTTCTTTCTGCTCTCCAGATCCTTGGCTAGGTATGTTGACAATGAGATGCAGCTCTTAGAGTTCAGTAGAGGCATACAGCCATTGCACTGGCTCAACACCATGTGGACAACATGATCCAATAACCATTTCTATTTCTGCCATTCCTGTCCCTGGCATGACTTTTTATGATTTTTTATAAGGAGGATGTGCTGGGTAATCGCTCCCCCTGTACTTTTTCTCATTTCTGGAGGAAAGTTTCTCTCCTTAGGGTGACATTTCTGTTCCTACGTGTGGCTTCAAAGTCATTGGTGGTTGGCTATGGATCTGGCCTCAGTGTCCTGGGTCTCTGACCATCTGATTTGTGTTCTCCTTGAGCAGCTCTACTTTCACAATGGAAAATGTTCTTCAGAATTAAAGTGTAAGATGCAATTTAGTCTTGATGTAGCACATCAACTACTCTTCATGTCATTGATTGAGAATTACCTGTTATTCTCAGTGATCATCAAATTATTTTGCTTGACCATCTATTACTGAATGGATTTCAGAGCCTTCTGAACTAAAACTGAGACTATTTAACTCACGAAATATGACTAGGTCCTTTGAGACTATTTAACTCACAAGATATGACTAGGTCCTTTGATGACCCGTATTCCTCTGAGCTTTGATGAAACCTATGGCTAAAACCATTTGGTTGAAGTATTAATTTAATTTAATTCAGCAAAGTTATGCTGTTCTACTGCTTATCCATAGAAATATACTTTTGATGACTCCTTTGTTCATGTTCCAATCCCAATCCCACAGAAATTAAGAAATACTTAAGATGTACATCAAACCTACAGTTAAGGAGTAAAACTATAACCTTGATTCTCATGATGCCATTCCAGTTTTATGTCACTGTAACATTATTCAAGGTCCAATTTCCCATAATATATTTTCTATGCATGTGGTTTTTACTGATGGTTGCCATTTATACTATATAGGGGATCAATTAAGAGCATTTGTGAAGAATTTGAATTCTAGAGATGGACATCATGTGCTGAATCCAAATAGCCAAGGGCTTAAAAATATCTCTGTGGCCTCTCAGTCCTAGACTTCTCTAGGAACTGAGAAGAACTGGTGATATCTACATTATGGTACCATTCCACCCCATAAACTGAAGCTTTGGCTAGAATATCTGCTGTATAATGTGCTCTGGCCCTGAACATGCTCCTAGCCTTTTCCCCTTCAGTCACTAATATCAGACTTTGCAAAAGGGTCTTTGAAAAGTAATTTTATGATTAATTTCTATATAATATATGGCAGAGAAACCTCTCACTTGGCTGCATTTGAACCTTTCTTCCATTCGCTGCCTGTTCCTCACCTTTAGAATAACTCATTAAGACTATCACTGTGCCCAAAGATCTTACTGTGATCTTACTATATCTTACACTATCTCAGTAGTGTTCTAAATCTAAGAATGCAAAGAAAGAGTACTTACAAAATTTCAGTTTCAAAAGAAAATTTTCCTGTATTAAGTGGTCCCCTAGAACCTTGTGCCTGGCTATACTCCCTTTATCCATCTTTTTTAGTCTTAACTTTACCATTAGTGCCATTGTTAACAATGTTATCAGAGAGTAAAGTTACACAAGCAGAGTTAGTCAGGTGAGCTCACTGTAGAATTAAAGCTATCACTCTTTGAGCAGTCATTGGCTAGTCATTCTTCAAATACCATATAGGTGATGCAAGCAAATATATGCAGTGTAATAGCAAATCTAAACCAGAAACCTAACTAAAATTTTCTAGACTAAATAGGTCATTGTATGGAGAGAGAAGAAGGGATCTATTGCAATCATGTTGCAGCTAGTGATAAAATCCTTATGGACTTACGTGGTAGCAGCACTGAGACTGAGAATCTTAAATTAATATATGTGTTAAAAATGCCCTTATGAATTTAAGGAAGATTAAACCCACCAGAATTTACAGATATACAAGAAAGTCTTATACATAGCACCCCCCAATGGAAAAATATTATCTTTAGCATTCCAGAAAAATCTAGTACCAATAACCTGTGTTAAAGTCTTAACTTCTCTAGAGACNTTCCTTCTTTCTTTTTCTTTCTTTCTGTCTTTCTTTCTCTCCTTCTTTCCTTCCTTCTTTCTTTTTCTTTCTTTCTGTCTTTCTTTCTCTCTCTCTTTCTTTCTCTCTCTTTTTCTCTCTTTCTATCTTTCTTTCTTTTTCTTTCTTTCACTTTTTCTCTTTCTTTATTTCTCTCCTTTCATTCTCTGTTTCTTTCCCCTCCCTCTTTCCCTCCCTCTGTCCCTTCCTTCCTTCCTTCCATTCTCCTGCCCTCCTATCTGCCCTCCTTCCTTTTCTAGGTTTTCCCATGCTAAATGTCTTTCTACTAACCAGTCATCTAGAAATTTGGACTTATAAAGGAATGTTTCAGCTGGAGTATAACAGCAAAAGATTGCAGAGAAAAACTGCCTTAAGACATTTTACAAAGCATAACACAAAGTGGGAAAAGCCTGCACATCTAAATCTAGATTTCCAGACTACAAAAGGAATCCCTTGCAATGAAGATTTTTATCTGAAGTGGAAAGATGACTTGGAATAAAGGCACTGTGCCATAATTCAGTAATTCTAAATTCAATTTCTTCGTTCTGACATTCTTATCATACATGACCCTGGCCAAGTTGTTTATGGCTTATGGCTCCAGAGTCCAAAATCTCTGAGGTGAAGAAAATACCTCTTCTCTCTTTTCCTTTATAAGGTTTTTTTTTGAATCTTGATCTCATAGGACTGTCAACATATGCAGTGAACTGTGGTTACAATCTTAGGCTGCAAGAGGCAGCTTTTTTCCTTGAAGCAAAGTACTGAACTTGGCTGGAATTTGAACACACTACTGTGATACAAGTGTTGACAATAATTTTCCATAAATTTACTTCTTACCTTTCACATTATCCAAATGCATTGCTGTTGTGTGAAGTCATTAAATGAGTGTCAAAACACATCAAAAATAGAGAACACAATTCTTAACATTGTTCTGCCTGCTCAAATAGCATCATACCAATGCAGCAACATCATTTATGGATAAAAATACATACATACGTAAATAAAAGATCCATCAACACTTAAGAAGCAAAGATGACAAATATTTCACTATGTGTAAATGTTTCTTCACAGTGTTTTGTAACCCTGCATGAGTGTAATTACCTTGTGATGACCAAGATACCCATCATGTTGCATTACTTGTTATGACATTTCTTTCCAGTATAAATATAAATAAATTTAGTAAATTACTTTGATCATTGAAGATTGCTGGTGAATTTTACTCAGGCTCTGCTTGAGCCTTGAAGACTTCTCTGTCACTTTTGATATCCTGCAACCCAAAGCAGAAGGCTCCTTAGGACTGCATTTATCAGAGAAATAAATAAAAATCTGCCATCTAAACTTTTTGAAAAGGAATATCACAGTTATGCTTACTATCACAGCTACTAGTTCAGGCATTTGGTATTGAGAAAGTGTTCAGGCTATCCCAAAGCATTGGAGCTTTGGTCTGTATTTGGTCTAAATAGAAACTACTCACAAGCTGTGAAGAGGCTGGGCTGCTTGACACCAGAGTTGTATTTTGCTTTGATCTACAAAGTCTTTCTTCTTCTGCCAGAAGGAAGAGCTGTACTCTGACACCGGATTTTACAATTTTCTTCATCAGGAAAAGATTGAATGGCAATCTTAAGTTGCATAATGGTCGAAAATCTGCTTGTATTGGATCAACCGAAACTTCAAATATACAGTTAAAAGGCAGCCTTAGAGGAAAAACCTGGCTGCACAGAAACTGATGTAAATCAGGATCTGATTTAGGTAAACCACCTAATTTCATAGGAATTTGTTGTTGCATGACAGCCTCTGATCTCGAAAGAAATCTCCTGAAGGACAGAAACAAATGCAGTGCTTCTCTAAGGAAACATTGACATGAGTCAACAAAAGCCTTGGAACAAAACCTGAGCTAACCCTGGAGATGGAAGCACTCAAGCTGTGTGGGTCCACCCAGGCCACTGGGGCATGTACACCTATCCAGGCACTGAGATGGAGGGCTAGTGAGTTGAGAGCAGAAGCTGGTGAGCACAGCCTTCCCATACCCAGCACTAAGACAAGCTCTCTGTGTTGTGCTGCATTCTAATCATTTCGCTGGAGTTTGTTACTGTATGTAGTGTTGCACTCTGCCTTGTAAACTTAATGTATGCCTGTACTAATTACCTTGACTGCAGTTTGACCCTCTAAGTGGGTCTGGTCTGGCTCAGATTCAGCCTTTGTGTTAGTCACTATAATGAAGACTAATCTTGGTCCTTCATTCTCAGACCATAAATAGGCAGCCTGTAACCGGTATTGAGTGTTTCCTGTGTAGTCAACACTAACAGACAGAACAGCTGGTAACCTAGAATCCTGATGGCGAATCTTGGCGATATCAAGTCTCTGCATGTAATGGTGTGTCAACTTCTCAGCCCTCTTACACTGACCAAAGCATTTGGCTTCAACCATCACTAGCTCTGATTTGGGGATATTTCACCTGGTCTGCTGTTGTACTGTGTTTATAGCCAATTGTTTCTGAATTCGCTATGTATTATTTCTCAAAATACAAATAAATACAAGTTAAAATAGAAAATTTGGTGAGGAGGAACAAAACTGAACTCTGGTTTTGCTATAAAGGAAAAACTAGCACCCTTCTTGTATTGTATTGTCTCAGTGTAAGTGAACAGTTTTAATATGTATTATTATGTGTGCGTGTCAATATTTGTCAGCAATGAAGGGTCTTCTTGTTTTTCTCTAGGTACAATACTTAATCTCATATCTCTTCAGTGGTAGCACTCTCAAAAGCAAATAATGTAATAACACATAAAGATAGCCATTCTTTCTCCACATCCTCTCTTCCTTTTCTCCCTCCCTCCTTCCTTCTCCTTCCCTGAAAAAGAAAAACACCCCGAACAAAGAAACCAGGAAGAATAAAGAGTACCAATTAATGATAGATTCAGATTTGATTTTTCTGGGAATGTGAATGAAAGGGTTAGTCAGCAAAGGGTTAGCAAAAAATCATCTCAGAGCTTGGTCTCTGCTGAGCTCACCTTGTCATTTCTGATTTCATTACTGAGTTTCTAGCAGAACAGTTGAACCTGCAAAACGTCCTTTCTCTCCCATTTGCTGAGCACAGTAAGCCAGCTGCTGTGAGTGCTGAGGCAATGGGGGCTGGGGAATAGGGTGGCAGCAGAGAGGATTACTCCAGCTGCATCTAAAAATGTATGAATTCTGCAGAGAGCGAGCAACAGGTCCTGCTTCAGAATAGAGCTGATTTGCTTTTCTAAAAAAAAAGGTCATGATTCAGAGAAAAGCTCAAATGCTCATAGGAAGGAAAGAAACATGTTTATAGTCTTCATACCAGTAGCCTAAGAACAATTCTGTCCATAAATATTTATTGAGAACAGTACAACAGAGACTGAAAGCTTATTTTGCAGATGTCCTGGTTTCAGCTTAATTCAGAGTTCATTTTCTTCCTAGTAGCTGCTGTAATGCTGTGTTTTAGACTTAGTATGAGAACAATTCTGATAACACGCTGATGCTTTAGTTGTTGCTCAGTAGTGTTTACACTAGTCAAGGACTTTTCAGCTTCCCATGCTCTGCCAGGGGCACANTCTTCTCTCCATTCCAATCTGCTCTTGCTCTTACCCTATTCTCAGCAACATCTAAATAAATTCTTCAAATAACTGAAAGAGCAAACATCCCTTAAGTCAACAGAGAAATTTATGGTTAAAGATGATTATTTGCAAAGTAATTTTTTTTTTGCCTTGCCAAAAGCAAGATGGTAAGCCAGAGTCTAGTGTCCATCTCCATAAGCTTCTAGCTTTGCATTTTCCTCTTTTGTTACAACTTTTTTTAAATTTGAAAATGAATATGGGATTTTTTTGTGTCCTCCCCCATCCACACATCTATAAATTTTGTCTTGAAAAAGAATGAAACATATTTTTTAATAAGCTGATTGTTTATCTGCATACTAGTGCAATCTGATAATCAAACTCATCTCATTAACTAATTAATCAAACTCATTAGGTGGTGTCACCACCTAAATAGAATGCTGTTCAAAATTAAACAATAATAGGACAATTGTGTGCCAAATTATACTTTAAGACAAGATGGATTCCTTTCTTTAATGAGATGAACCAGTATTTCATTGCATAAATAAGATTACTCTTTAAAATGGATAGGACATATTCTGCTACCAATTATAGATGTAAATCAGGAAATGGTATATTGACCTTAATAGCTTTTAGTCCTTCTGCAACTTGAATATGCCACCGCTATAAAATCTCTTCAGCTTATCCAACCTATTTAATATTATAAGGAATTTTATCTGACACTACCACAACTGAAGAGAGAGATGATTGGAATTATAAGTCTGGGGGAAAAAAAAAAAGCTGTACGCGTATGAAGCTTTGAAGGGCTTTTTAAAGCTCTGTGCAGATTGCCTGCTTAAGCTTTACAACAATATGGCAAGCATGGCTTTTCCTCCTGGACACAAAGCCTAATGCCTAGTTTTCTGTTTGCCTTAACTCCTGTGAGTATTCCTGCTGAGCAGCTTTAGCAGACCAGCCTCTCAAAGTAAAAGATTAAACCTTTTCTCCAGTTCCCATGAGTTTTAATCTTGAGGGAAACAAAAATCAAAATGATTGAAGAGGCAACATGGAGTCACATCTAGCCAAGGAGGGTAATAACCAAGTATAGAAAGCTTTAGATATTGACATGATCTGACGTTACTTCTGTTCGAAGGTGGCTTAATCACAGGTTTCTGCACAAAAAGGATCCAGACTTCGAACAACTGTGCTGGGCTTGCTGCCAGCAAATATCATAAATAAATGCTGCTATGAGCCCTTCAGAAAGAAAAAACAGAAAAAAGGCAAAAAGGAAAAGTTCTTGTTCTTCTAATAAGCCTGGCATGTGAACATGCTTGTCAGAGAGATACCCACTCCAAATCCTGAATTTTATCTTAATAAACAGAAGCACTCTGGCATTGGTTCCACGTTGGGCTTAAACATAGGCCTGTCTGAAGGTAAACACTACTAATCAAATACATCAATATTTTGATAGGTTGTGCCTTCTGCAAAAAGGCTGAGGAAGAGAAACTGGTACCTGTCTTAATGGCCACTATCCATTTGAGCCTCAAGCACTGCCTGTCAGCTACCAAAGAGACAGCCAAAAAAAGAAAATCTCAGGAGTAGTTAGCCCAGAGCACTAAAAACAAATGGCCAAACAAAAAACCCAGGCAGAAAACCTTAGCTTTGTGGGGAGAATACTTCACAAAAACTTGTTCTGAAGCAAAGTTGATAGCCCTCAGTCTTGTTGCTTTTTGTTTCTTTCCTTCTTGTTCCAAAGTATATCTCGTTATGAAGCTTTCCCTTGTCCAAGCTTCTTCATCATGTGCACTGACTCCATGTCTTGCCTATTCATACTACGACTGCATCAGTATGGACATCCCAGGGAACATGCCAACAGCATTTCATCAGAAATTTGCATCAGAAATAGTGTTTGTATCAGAAATAGCGTGGCCAGCAGGACTAGGATCAAATTTCCCCTGTACTCAGCACTGGTGAGGCCACACCTCGAATACTGTGTTCAGTTTGGGCCTCTGCTCTACAAGAAAGACATTGAGGTGTTGGAGCGTGTCCAAAGAAGGGCGATGAAGCTAGTGAAGGGTCTAGAGCACAAGTATTGTGAGGAGTGGCTGAGGGAACTGGAGTGGTTTAGTCTGGAGAAAAGGAGGCTGAGGGGAGACTTTATCACTGTCTACAACTACCTGAAAGGAGGGTGTAGTGAGGTGAGTGTTGGTCTCTTTTCCCTAGTAACAAGAGGTTTAGAACAGATATTAAGAAAAATTTCTTAATGGAAAGGGTTGTCAAGCATTGGAATAGGCTTCCCAGGGATGTGGTTGAGTCACCATCCCTGGAGGTATTTAAAAGATGTGTAGTGGACTTAGTAGTGTTAGGTTAATGGTTGGACTCGATGATCTTAAGGGTCTTTTCCAACCTAAATGAGTCTATGATTCAATGATTCATGTACAACCGCTGAAATGAAAACTGGAACTCATGTCTCTTCTTTCAGTTCAGCAGCAATGATTGCTCTGTCCCTTTGGTCAATCCTTTCTCTCCAGCCTCAATGATAATCAACTCCTGATTCAGAAGCTGTCAGATGATACAAACACTAGAAACACTCTAGTTTTTCTTGGAGTCTAAAATTAAATCTCAGGCAGTAGCTGAAAATTAGGAAGTTGCTATGTGGCTGAGGAAAGTCAACTTGTGGCTTTACTGGTTGCTCAGACAGGTTACTAGAAGTTGGCTGGCTATCCCTCTCTTGCCAGCAATTTCTGGACACTATGGATTTCTCCAACTTGTCAGATGTTACAAAACCAGTAGTTAGATGATGAACAGCAAATTGTTGGAAACCAGTGCTGGAAATCAAACAGGTCTTTGTGTTGTCTACAGTGTTCTTGCTACAGACCTACAATATTCTGTTTGTATCTGACTAGCCCAGGCTCCAGATCCAACTTCAGATAAAAGCGCTTCTCTCTGCATCACCTACATTGCTGAGTCTCTGCCTGCTTCTCTGACCTCCACCACAGGAGAAGTTTGAACACTGATCCACAGAGCAGGTGAGTTGACTGTGTCTTCTATGCACCATTGCTAATTTGTTTCCTTGTTTGTTTGCGGTTTTTTTTACAGCCTTGTTACTATTTCTTATGCCAGTGCTGGATTGCTGCACATAGGGAGAGGTGTCATCTTATCTTCTTGGCCCATACAACTGCAACCACGTTAATCCTCCGACCAGTCTGAGCCCACTCTCTGGTTCTGTCCACAGTAGCTCACGCAGAGCTGTGACTGGGGTGTTCGGCAGGGCGAGTTTAGTGCAGATTACTCACATATTAGGCTGAGCAGAGCCTAACACAACCCTAATGGCATGCTGTCTGAGGTGGGGGAAGCAGTTTGTCCCATTGGCAGGCTGATAGTGAGCTCTCTGTGTGTAACAGCAATGAAAGGAAAGCAGTGTGAGAGGATAGATGGTGAGGGCATTAGCTCATCTGCACTACACTTGAAGAAATTAAGAAAAGTTAATTTAGGCCTCTACCCTATACTCTGCTACATTCGATGTCACGGCTGTGAGACCATGAAATTCTGCTTAGAATTTCCAGTAGTGTTTCCTCATCAAGTGACTCCTTTCTGTGCCACATTCATGGCAATTTCACTGCAAAGAGGATAAACATGCAAAAACACCACTATAGTGACCACAGTGATGTGCAAGACCAGCTACAATTTCATCCTAATTTGGTTTCAAAAAAGACTTGAAGAGATACCACTTGGTATTTGAGGCCAAATTTGGTATGTGCAGCCACAGATCTGTTGCTAGTTCTCCATAAGTGTTTGCAATAAATAATCCAATTTTAATTAACATGGAATATAATAACTCTTATTAAATCTAAATTGAGTGAATGTTGGGAACTTAAATTTGTAGTATTGCCCAACACAAACTGCCAGAAGTGGCAGCTTCAATCCCATTACTCCAAGTTTTATCACTATGCTAAAACTGACCTGCTAAATGACTCTCCTGGGTAATGCGTAATGTCATAAAATTAAACACTGATTTATTATTTAAATAAAAGACATCAGAGATCGTCAGGGTGTTAAACATCAGGGCTGGCTTGTTTTGCAAACCATGTTTAATGGCAGACCCAGCTGGTACTCCTTAAATGGAACTCAAACAAATAAACAGTCTTTTTTCTAAAGGAAGGTAGACAAAAGAAAAGGAAGGCTATCGGCTCTTTAGAATATGGGATTTAAATTTTTTTTCACAACATGGATCACATGGTAATGGAACAACTATATTCACTGCTGCCACTGGTGACTGAAAATATCATATCTTCAGTAAACAAAACCATTATTTATACAGATCACCTCCTGGGACCAGCTGTTTAAGAAAACACCCTGTCTGCGGTGTTATTGTTTTCAGTTCACTGGCTGCTGTTCTTTATCACTGCTGCTTTGTGTCAGCTTTGCTAGCCAGATATGGGACTGATAATACCTTTTCTAAAGATTCAATAGCAACTCTCCCATTGACATAAAATGGAGCACAAGCAGGAATGACAACACTTTCTCTTTTATGGCTGTTTTATTTTATTTCCTTCTCATAGAGTTTGTGCAGAACTGTGGGCAGATCAAGCATCAATCGTCCATCGACTCTGTATCCGAGAAGAAAGAATAATGCATGCAATACATGGTATTGCTGCAATATAATTCATTTTTCTCCAAGTGCTGGAAGTTAATGATCATAATAATCAATCAGGCTAGGTTTTCAGAAGGATTACAAGGGCAAGGTAGGTGACTCCAGAAATGTCTCAATGTTGAACTTTTATTTTCTTATATGATCACTGAACTTCAGCATCTTGCAGAAGCCAAGTTTCTTTGCTCTGACATCATCTAGGAATCTGATCTATTCTGCCTCTTTAAAAAAATCCTCCATCAGATGGCAGCAGGGTACAAGCTTTTCTAAAAGGCAAAGCAGGCAGACAGGAATTTTGCCTTTGTATATAAGTATCAACAAATAGTTTAGCTCTTTAGATCAGCTTTTTTTTTTCCACTGTTTGAATAGCAAAAGGATGGGTAATTTACTGTCCTGTTACACCAGACCTGCAACCTGCGCATGTTGTTCTCAGTGAACGCGTTGCAAGCATCCTGCAACTCTGGTTACTCAGGGGCTATAGCTGTCTTGCCTGGTTTATAGTCCCTGTGTTTGTCTTGCATAAGGAGGGCAGTAAGGAATGGCCAGGTGGCTTCCCAAGGAGGCTCAGCCTTGTCCTCCCTGTTGCTTTCTTTGGAGCAGCTCTCCCTGTGGCTATGTGACATTGCCCGCAGTACAGCCATGGGTGCCTGTGCAGCGTGTTTACATCCCGCCTTGAGCCCCCATGGCCCTTTGGGGAACTGCTTATCAGTTTCTCTTCTCCACGCTTTAGAAAAGAAAACCTGCCCTCCCTGATGCTGCCAGTCCAGCTTGCAGTAGCTGCCCGACAGTCTATTAAAGACAAGCGGTAGTCCTAAAAGCTGCTAGCTCTGGGCTGCAGGGCTGAGGAATTGGGCACAGTGAGTTCAAAGCCTGCTGAGATGTCTTTTGTGACTGTCCAGATGCTGATTACTGGAAAGCTGCACTCTTCACCCATGAAAGATCAGTGCGTAATTGGTGTGGCGCTATATCTGAAAGGTTGCACTGAACAAATAAGGCAGAGATTTTGACCTATGGCACAGGGCAATAGCTGCTCCGGTGCCAACTCCTGACACTTCTTGCTCCCCCAGTAATACATCTTGACTGTCTACGTCTCGCCCTCTGCCACACTGCCCATGTTAGTGCTGGGACTCAGCACTCATTCCCCAGTCTTCCTTCAACATTTTTCTTTTGCTCTGCTTTCCTGGTGACTTTCAACCACTGTGTCTCAAACCACATTGTAACTTCCCTGCAATAAAGACTGTGTGCTGCCCCTGACAAGTGCTTGTGCTTGCAGCCCTGCAATAACCACAAAACCCAGAGAAAATAGAGAGTTGCTGCTTCCTTTGTGAAATGCAGAGATTTATTTCATAAACAAGGACAAAATGATCACCTAGTACTGTGCAAAAGAAGAAGAGGGTCTGTGGCAGGTGGTTAGGAGACAGCTGGAGGGGAAGGAGGCTGGCTGGAGGTTGGCTGGAGCAGCAGGCATTATTCTCTGGCAGCCTGCTCCCTTCCCAGAACAGAAGGAAGAGCTCTGGGCAGATTTTGACTCAGGTTCATAATCTGCTTCCTGGGCTTCTCCAGTGGTAGCACAGAAATACCCTGTCTGGATGATCCCTCTGCATGAGACAGCGTGAACAGCAGGGAATTCTGTCACTGGGCGCATGGTGTGCACACGTGGGTATATGTGCCAGTCTGATGCGGGAGCAAGAGTCACACTCTGATAAATTATACCTCACATAGCATTTCCTTAGATAGTATGAGCTGGAAGACCAAAGCTCGAGGTCTGTGCAGACCACAAGAAGTATCCAAAGACAAAATACAGCCTTATGGCTGTGAGGGAGTAGGTTTTTTCTTTAAACTTGAATTCTTAATACCATCCACAAATAGAATAAAAATCAACTCTTACATTTTTATCACAACAACAGTCTACATGACTTTTCTGTACCACATTCATTAACTTTCATGTTTCTTTAGTGTTCTCCATACATTCTTTTTCAGTGTTCCCCAAGAGGCAAAAATACTCCATAGCAACCACTGCCAGGAGAAGAGCTCCAATCTTTGGAAGTCACTCAGCTGCACGCTTTCTGAGTTCTGCTGGGCACAGGACATCAAATTGTCCCTTTGGTCCCAGAAAGGCTGAGGGACATGGAAAAGGACAGTTCATCCCACTTTTGTTGCTGCTCTTGAATGCCCTAAGCAACTTGCTTTCTTTCACAGCTCTGGAAATACATACATACACAATGAACACCAAAAAAACAGGTGCAAGAAAGGTACAAATCAAACATCTGGTATTTTCACCATTTCTCTTATCCATCAACAATTGAAAATCAATGGTGCCTGCCTGGAAAGTTTTCTATAAATAGAAAATAATTTTCCTATAAATAAGCAAAAATAGTTTGTTAGACATGCTGAACAGTATTTTCTCATGCATGCTTTCTAACACACCCAGCATATTCATCAACTTCAAAGACCTGTTACTACACACTGGTTCCCTATGAACAGGGGGATCAAGAAAAAAATTCCTAAACCCACAAGCCTGAATATAGTTCCTAATTTCTGTTCTTGGATATTTTCGTGGATATGGAAGTAGCCAGTTTGGACAAAATGAACTAAGTGGTGGAAAATACTTCTGAAATGTGGAGTTAGTAGTCTGGTTTTCCTGGATTTCAAGCCCAGTAAACTTGGTGGGTCTTTTTTTTTTAAACGTGCTGAATTCAGATGAGAATTATATTCACAAGTACCAAGAAGGAATAGATTTGCACCTCAAAGACAGATGTCTGAAAACATATTAAAGATCCACAAACTAGCACACATTACAATCCGTCAACTTTGGGAGGACCTGATGTCCATTCTTTGAAGGTGCTGGGTTGATAAATCTTCAAGTGACAGTTCAACTGAGAACCTTGGCCGCAGAATTTATCTTTCTTTTAGAAGAACTTATCATTCCTTTTGAAAATTGTACCTTTCCAAAGATGCAGTGTGGCTTGCAATAGCAGCAGGAGTTTGATTTCATTCCCAGCTTTTCTCATACACAATTGTTTCAGTGTACAGAAGGGTATTTCTTTTTTTCTGCAGAAAACTTTTTGCATTTCAATAGCATTAAGACAAGGATTAGCAGTTTCCCAACAGAAACACAGTTCTGCTAATTCTCAGCAAATGCCCATAGTGATCAAAATTGTGAAAGACAGCACTTTGGATTAGTACACGAAAGCCATTATTAATACCTACAACCTGTAGTCTGCATTTCCTGACCACCCCTAATGTGAGAAGAGCAGCCCTTCTGTGCATTGGTTATTATGAGCAAAATCAGCACACATTTACTGTCTTGTAAGTACTATAGAAAGCATCTGTACCATTCAAATAATGCTTAAATTGGGGAATTAGCAAGCCAACTCATTTCATTATAATGAAAGGGCAGAAGAAAAAATCTGGATAGATGGTTTGAGAGCTTTCAGGGTGAAAGAAAGCCACAGTCTGCAGAAATAAATATTCATGTAAATTTACAAGCACAAGACAAAAATATCCCTCTACATTGTAAATTGGACAAGAGATTCTATGCTGTCTGTATTTTCCCTATAGGGAAATGTTTCTCATTCATATTTTATTCTTTATCTCCAACAAACCATTGTGATGTTGTCCACTGGGGGCTGATGACATTTATATATATGGAGACAAAACTGGTACAAAAAAGAGAGCATGTAGAGAAAAATACTGCATTGTAATATGCATATCACAGCGGCAGAAACATACGGCACTGTATCATACACAAAACTGGGTAAAGTAAGCATTTTACTCGATGGCTACCCTAATTTTACTGTTATTTCTTTATTCAGTACTGTCAGAGTGAAATGTCAGTTACAGGAATCCCTACACCTATTCTGAGAACACCTGTTATATTCCCAATCTCTGATTTTTAAAGAAAGATATCTCATTATTTTACCTCTTATTCAAACATCTTCAGTCTTTGGATTAAACCAGCAGCAATCTAGGTGGCACAGAAGGCAAAATTCTCTCTCAGACCAGAAAAGTACTTAGAGAGATTGAGGCACTAAATTCCTATGTAAGCACTTCAGATCTTATTTCAGTGAAATATTCCAAATCAGAGCTCTGCCCACCGCTCCAGCTAGATAACATCCCAGGAATTGCTACTAATTTGGATGGGTAAATTCTTAAAAAGGAGTAAATTACCCAAACACCTCTGTGGATGTGAGCTGTGGAACAGGCATGGGCCTCTTTTAGAAACTCAGTGCATTCCCAGGAAAGCATGCAAAGCATTCCTGGTGAATGCAGGGTACCAATACAGGAGCTGCATGCCTGTTTAGCTGCTCTCACGTCACATTCATTCCCCCCCAGAAGCGAGCTTCCAGCTGCAGGCTGTATTATCTGTTCCTCAAAATCTCTCCTGGCCTGTCTGGCTCATAATCTCCATATCATGTCCTCCCTTGATTGATTTCCTATCATTTACACATTGCTTTCAAGCTCTTATTTCCAGCACCTGATCTTTGTTTTTAAAACAAGAAACGTCTTGTTCACAGACCATATGCCGTCTGCGATCATTAGCCAGTTCTGGGAGTGCAGCCAGGAAGACGATAGTGGGACAAGGAGTTATGGACTCACAGAAAATGTCCCTTTCTCCTGCCTCGGCACAAGCACTGGAAAAAGGAGGGCATCAACATCTGAGCTGGAGGGAGGGAGGGAGGATGAACAGCTTACATGAGGACTTAAAAGCTGGTTGGAGAGGTATTTGTTTTGTATTAGCCTTTTCAGGAACTGACCGTCTCCTTAACGGTCCAAAATCCACTTAACAGTGGATTTTACCATGCTGGACAGAGTAATTTCCAGCTCACATTGTTGATTTTTCCCCGACCGCCTATTTTCCTAATGTTATTTTCCAGAAAATACTGAATCTGAAGCCTATTTTCATTTCTTCATTTCCTACTACTCTCAACATTACGATCCTTACAGTCTATGTGCCTAACCTCTTCACAAGGTCAGGGAGCACAGAGTCTCTTGAAGGACTGTCCCTAGCCAGTCAGTTATCAAAAACAAGCACACCAAACACGAACATTTACAAGATTGATACATTTACAATAAGGGTAAAAATGAGTAATAGGGGGAAAGCAATTTGAGTGAGAGATAGTTAAAAGGCAGGCAGTTAAAGACATTTAATTACTTCTTTATTGCGTGAATTAACATGGTAGCAATGGTTTCAGCCTATTTTTCTTGAGCTGAGAGACAGTTTGTTATGTGCTGTGTCTCCATGAATATCTCCAGCACACAAATAGAATGCCTTGCAACTGCAAAAGGCAATTACTCTTATAACATATGCATAATGAAATCTGACTGCATTATCTTTTTGTCCTTAATAAGACCAGTTTACATTTTTGCAATTTGTGATGCATTTTTTTTTCCTTTTAAGATATCTTTTTGCATGGTGCTGTTTTTTAAAAAGAGGGAGGAAAAAAAGAGGAGTAATACAGGTCAAGTAGCCAAAAAAATCCATTCTGGATGGAATTATGGCATTGTTAATTAAGCTGAAGACAAAAGGGAAGAAAGCATTTATATGAGGATGTGCCGCCTTCTCTAAATCATAGAGGAGGCAGCTCAAGAAGTGATCAGCTTCTGACACTTCAGGCCAGTGCCAGCTGTCTCTGGAGAATGGAGCTGGAGACTCTGAGAAGCAACACCAAGCACTTGTACCTATTGTCTAACTGATGGGACTGCCCACCAGAAACATAGTCTGAGCCTGACAGCCTCGCTATGCTGTTGTGATGCCCTGGGAGATTAGAGAGTATCAGTGCAGTTCTCAAAGAAGTCAATGGCTTGTAGAAATATACACTAAAATTTACAATTGCAGAGTCATCTCTATTCTCTGTGTCTCTGTCTCTATCTCTAATTTCTATCTCTATCTCTATCTCCATCTGCCTCTATATCTCTCTGAGCCTTCAATTACTTGCCTTTTCCATCATGACGTACTGTAATTTTACTGAGATTCTTTTACTGAATATTGTAAATAAGTATGGTTGTGATATTGAGCCTGGTTCAGCAGCTCTGGTGTGCTGTAGTCCAATAGTGTGGACTTGCACAAGATTTTCAGTCAGTTTAATGGCAGGGCTGAACATTCAGACAGGGTTGTTGACTCAGTTCAACATTAATAATTCCTGGGCATCTCTGAACAGACGTGAACGCATTAGTTGAAATAATGCACTTCTGTTTGATCATAAAGAATCACAGGTATTTAGATAACCCATTTAATATAGGTAATTAGCAAACTGTCTTTATATGCTTAGCTTTAAATAGATGGATAGATGATGGTTTAGCAAAAACTTCAATCCCAGCAGCTAATGCTCATTGTTCCACTGAGTCACATTGAGCTCTGTTTCAGTATGTCAGAATGATGGAACATGCAGCCCATCAAGCTGCCAAAAACATGAAGTGTGGAATATAAATAGATGTTTTTAGTATCACAGGTGCTGCTGAATTGTCTGGAGAGATATTATTCAAATTTGCAGATAATACTCCATCCATACTATCCAGAGATTATATTCTCCATTGTTTCTGGAAAGCACTGTCCTGGAAATCATTACAACGGCTGGTTTCTCATGGGAAAAGGAAAAGTTGTGCAATCTGAGATTGGTCTCTTTCAAGCCTGCTTATGTAACCCACCTGTAACCAAAAAGAAAAGCTTCACACTATTAGATTATGTTTGGTACACTGCAGGCTTTCACTTCTAGTGTTGAGCCCTCTCAGAGATTATTTACTCTGGGTCATGTACATATTGACACCATTGTGGTGCCCAACTTCTTTGTTCAAGTGTGATACAAAACCATGGGCTAGGATACTGCAAGTCAAACAATAAATTGTGAATATAGCAACAAAAATATTGCTACTAAGAAATTATCATACTCTACATTTCTTCAGTTTTCAGGTCCTGAAGTATCTCCTACAAACCATGCTGGCCATTTGAAAGGTTTTAAAGTAGCCACACTCATTCACGGAAGAATTCTCTTCAGGCTGAAGCAGCTCATGGTCTTTGCAAACAGATCTGCACTGCTTTGAAAAGCCTCCATAAAGCGCTAGGACTGCTGGGCGTTTTTCCACTTCCAGGTTATCCTCCACTCTAGAAACCAGGCAATACACATCAGTTCCCCCAGCCCCTGATTTAAGTCTTCACCGAACTTCCTGAGAATCACAGCACAGAGTTCTAACAGAGATCTTAAGTCTAATGGCTCCCATTTAAATTGATTAAATATTGTCATCCTAATACCACATTGCATGAAGGAAGCAACTGACACAGAAAATCAGAACTATTTGCTTTGACATCTAAGTCTATGTCTGTGACAAAACTGGGACCCGGGTCCCTGAGGACCTTACAATCAATCTTCCTGGCAATACCTCCTTTCCACCTGGCATAGCAAATAAACACTAGCCAGTAAAAAAGGAATCTTATTTATGAAATGTGACTAACCTTGCCATAACCTCAGTATGAAAGCACAAATTAAAGCAATGCTGACATATTAGTCCTGAGGTTTAAAATTTCAGCTTTCATCCTAGCAACTCTTTAATGGAAATGTAAGTAAAATAAAGAAAAGCAACCGACATCCTCAACAGTCTTATCAACAGAGATTGTGCAAGACGTGGAGGGATCAGGCATGGATTAAATTAAAAAAGCAAGAAACTGGTTATTATTTTTCTTTTCAAACTGCATAAGGGCATACAGCCTTTTCATTACGTTGTCATTATTGCAATGATACAGTTTTTTTAAAAAGTGCTGTAGTAGCATCTGAAGTCAGAAAGTAGAACTGCCAGTAATGAGAGAGCCTGCCTATTACTCACAGAGAATGAAATCAAAGAATGAATATATGATGGATGGTGGCAAATAGATTGCATTTTTAAAGCTGATGTTGTAGTAATCAGTGTTATTAGTAACAGAGAGAAACATCTTCTAAATAATGACCTTACCTAGTCCAGCTAGCATAATGGTTATGGTTACACCCACACGTAAGCTGACCACAGTTCCAGAGCAAATCTGGCTGCAGGACTAGGACATAGTTATCAGAAGACACAATTCAAGCTGTGACAGTTCACTATGTTCACATATTTCATCCATATTTTGTTTGTGCCTTTGGGTCCAAACACTTTCATGTCAGTGTGCGTGGTGGCAATCCCTGTTGAAATCTTTGAGTGCTACTGCAATATCAACAACTGCTGCTACTAAATAACTTTAAATAATGTTTATATTGCAACTCTGACATGTGCCTGTGTGTCTAAGTAACCTTACACCAGTAATTTTCAGAGTCTAATATTGCATAAACTTCTTTTGCAATAACACTAGCTTGCTGCTACACGATCCCAAAGCCCCCAAATGCTATATTAATAAATACAGGATTTTATGGCATTCTTTTTAAAGATAGATCCTTCCAAATGAAATGTTGGCTCAGTGTTTTAGCTCTTTGAACCCTTTGTTCCTGAGGGTCTGACTTGAACCTTCCTCTCACAAATTGTAAAGGTAACCTGAGTGACATTGCTGAAATATACAGATCCTCCATGATTCCTCTGGATTAGGTATGATTCAGGTAGCTGCAGTTTGGCCTTCAGTAACCTACAACAGTTTTCACCCCAAGTGAGAACATATTTTACAATTCCTCTGGGAGAGCGAACGCTACGTATGCCTCACATGTTCTAACTTAAACGACAGTAAAGACTCTAGATTACATGATCATACGAGGGTTCACAACCTTCAGTTCCCCAGGACGTTTAGTTAACAGGACACACGAGGAGAAAAATAGTGCGGAAATCCTAGATGTTGTTCCGGCATCTATATGCTATCAGTCTTTCAATTTCTCAAAATCATTTTATACGTTGTATCTAAAAGATTCTTTAGGTATTTAATTTACCCCATGTCTATACATACTTGTTCCTTTATTTTTCCACAGTTTTCTTTGGAGTGTGCTCCCATTCTCAACACTGACTTTCAAAATTAGGCGTTTTATTTTGTTTTGTGAAAAAAAACCACAAAACAACCTCTTCTTCCTCTCCTTACCAGTCCTATATACATGGTCTAGGGATATATGGGTAACTTCTTTCTGGCTGAAACTCCATAACCAGCTGGAATACTATGGCTGGTTAAACGCTTATCAAAGTTTGATCTGTGTGTCGCTATTTCTGTTCATGAAGTTGCTCAGGTATAATTAAAGGCCTATCCATAATTACAGAGTGGCTCTTTGTCCCTGCAGAATGGGGCGCACAGATGGACGCTATAATGGAAATTAGTTAGCAGCCTGTCCGTGATTGATGAGTCGGTAAAGAGCCCAGCCCTTACCCTCACTGGAGTATAGGTGCTGTTGGACCAAGCCAGCAGAAAAGAGAGCAGACAGCATTTCAACGCTCAACATTAGCAGGTGGTCCTGAGCAAGTGAATTTCCTGAGTGTAAGGTGACATCCCCATGTAACTGGTTTTCAGACCAGAATTGTTTTTCTTTCCCCCTGAGAGAAAGATACAGCAAAAAGCACTTCCAGCGCTGCTTTCAGCTCTTCCTTTTGCCTCAGTAACATAGACAAATTCCAGACAAATGAGCCTTCTTAAATGCAGAGACAGCAGTCCTGTATTTACTTGACTCACATTACTAAAGATAATTTGAACATGGGGTCTGGCCACGTTCATGGTTCATGATCAGACTCAGCGCACAGTGCTGAAACTCCTATTAATTCTCCACGAAAGCCATCAGGCTCCATTTTGATCGCATGCCTAATGAGAAAGGTTTGTCATGCCCTCTGAAAAATACCAGGCAAATCTTACAGGTTTCTTAAATCTCATTTTCATTCCCCTCCTTTCTGACTCTCTGCTGCAAGGAGCTTGATGCCACTGCTTAGAAGCGGGTGAAGGGGAGAGGAGGTGATGCGAGTGTGAGCTGGCTCGAATCAATGCCTGCTTCGCTGTAGCCAGGAGATCAGCATGCAGGAACCATGCTCCAGCCCGGGAAGTGCAGACTAAGGCACAGCGCCAAGGGACACCAGAACAGCTGTATTAATGAACCTGTACTGGAAACATCATGCGGGGAATCCATTTTCTTTAAACCAAGAAAAAAACAGAATGGATGAAAATGGGTGGTAGAAAGATGAGGAAAGGAGAAAATAATTCAAATCAGCCTCCTGAGATCAAATATGAGAAAAGGACCATACGTGCTTAACAAATGCGTGAATTTAAAGGCATTTTTTTGCTGTCAATCTCTTGCCCTTCGATAGGCATAAAATGGTAATATTGAGTCTAATCAGTACGGGCTGGAACCCTTTATTGTCTAAAGTGACGTGCATGTAGTCCTGCTGCACCGTAACCAGGGAAGAGAGCTTCTGACAAATGTGTGATCATTTCTGCCTCGTTTGAATGAGACCGTGACTAATTCTCACTATCAGTTTCAGTTTCCTCATGCAGAAAGACTAAACTTTTACTGTTTCCAGCTCTTTGGACCTTACCATTAGTCTTTTGACTGTGTAAAAGATTTAGCTCCTGGGGTACAGAATTGCGTAGAAATTTTAGCTTCCCTTAAACTCCGCCTCCCCCCCCAAAAAAATAAAAAAAGGAAAAAGAAGAAAAGAATAAAAAGAAAATGGTTCTGCGTTTAATGATTACATTGGAAAAATTTTGAAAACGTGAGATGCATACTCAGAAACTAGAAGGCAGTGAAAGGAACCTACCTTTAAAAAACCTGAATCCCATGATATATTATAAGTACCTGTAGTTGCAATATTGCAATACACTAATCTGAATGCCAGATTAAAAATATTTATGCTATGTGTACATAGAAACAAATGTAGAGAGCACACTTTCAGTTAGCAGCTATAGGTACTGTATTACTACACAACATCAGATCTTTGCGCTGTGGGAACTTTTCAAAGCTTTTGCTAAAGCTGATGCCTATCCCAAATGGAATTTAATTCTTATATGCTGAAACTGTAATAAGGCACATTTGTACTTGCTGTTGTGAAACTGTCACCAGCAAATACTGCATACAGAAAATTCCCAAACCTATAGCTGCTCAATGCCATGAAGACTAATTAGAATGTCATTATTATGGCTGCTGCTCCATCTATGTAGGATAAATTAATAACTGGCATTAAATATATATTGTCACAAATTTGGAAATAGCCTACACGATCACTTTGCTCAGAGTTCTCCATTACTATCCAAAAATAATTGAAAAAGAAACTCACAAAGGCTGTAGAATTCACTAAATTAACATTTCCTGTCTACTACCCAAAAGAATGTTTAAATACCTTTGTGCTGCCCAAATCCTTGCAAAAGAATATATGATAAAATGATACAACTTTTAAATGAAACGCAATGCAACAAGTGATGAACTATGGCTAGCCATTGCTTTAGCAGATGAATCCTATAAAACCAAATTGTGCTTTATTATTTTTTTACTTCTATTTATAATCACATAGCAAAATTAAAGGCAGAAATAAATTTTTCATTATTTCAGAAAAGAACAAGTAAATTTTTTCTGATTCTGAGGTGTGCCCTGTGATGAGCAGGACAGGTATGGCAAACAGGTCTGAATATCCTCGCGTGTCTCCTGAACACTGGACTGGTAGGCGGGTTTGTGCACGCAGTATCATAAATTAAAGCAGCTCCAGGGACTGCTGCTCACATCTCCCTGTGAAGCTCTTCCATAGCTCCAGTTAAACCTCCTTCAATTCCGCTCCTGCCATGCTCATTTGCAGGCTTCAGAGAGAGCAGCAGGGAACAATGCAGACCTCCTAAGATCTTCCTTCTAATACTTCTGTCCTATGGCCTTTCTCTCCAAGCACAGCCCAAAACTAAGGTAACTATTATGAGAAGGGAATCTGAGTTCCCTATACCAAGAAAAGTTAACAAAATAATAGTTCTGAGTAGAAGGCTGGGATTTACCTGCGCTAGTCCTGAAATGCAGAGCTTGTCTAGTTTTATACGGTCCAAATATTTGCTTAACATCTTATAGTATATATCAAAACTCCATTCCACTTGCATTCCACTTTACATAAACACCATATGAAATGTAGCATGCTTTGGGATTATATACATAATTTTGTTATTTTCACTCTTGCTCTACTTTAGTTGCATAACATTCACTCTGTAAGTGCTGCAGGGTATTCGACTTACAAGTTGCATTAGAATACGATTTGGACTTGCTCCATTTGATTAATGTTTGAGTAAAAATTCAAAGTGCTTCCCCCTCTGCTCCCCTGAAAAATAACTTTATAAAATGGCAGTATGGAGTCTATTTTCTTGAGGATTTTCATATCAAATGTGTTCAGCTAAAGTACATAAGAGTAAAAGAAAAGCATGTGTTTCTTTCCCGAACAGTCAGCTCAAATCCAAACTAGAGAAATAAGCTGTCTTTCCTTCTTTGCATCAAAGGAGTAAGGAAGAATGAGGAAATTCAGCCCATACTTAACACCAGTGCATTTATATTGTTTTCCATTCATATTTTCACTGTCGCTGTCATAAAAAAAAAAAAAAA
>VZTL01050282.1:4643-17422 GCA_013400535.1 Scopus umbretta | reverse complement strand
AGACAAGAAAGATGATATATCAGGAAATGAAAACTTAAATGTCCCCAAGGAAAACACGTTTCATTTGGGGATTTAGAGCAGATGTTTACATTTTTGCTGTTTTTGAGGAAAAACATATGTCTGTTGCATTGATTTGTTTATCGAATACTGATATAGAATAAGATTGTTCCTGCAGTTTGTAATGAGAAACAAAGCAGGGGTTTAGATACCAGAAAGAAGAAATAAGAAGATCTATTACAAACCTGGGAATAAAGAAAATTAACTTCTTCAGTTTATACCTTTGTTTTTTTGAGACTAGTCCCCCCTTTGTAAAAAATCCCTTTATATAGAAAAGCCTAGAAAAGGAGAAAACCTTCATCACCTTTTCAGGTGTATCATCAGGGATGGAGATTTGCCTTCTTATTGAGCAGACAACTGTGTATCGCTAAAGAGATTCATGACTGCTTATCAGGTAAGCAAGCGGCCTGAGCATATATGTAGACTGCCTCTGTGTCAGACTCCATTTGTTCAAGTTTCTCTTCTGCTAAAATTCTCATTAAAGTACCTAGTGCAGCCTAAGCTTATACTGTTTTTGAGGAACCTTTCCATGTCATTTGTGAGAACCGCAAACATCACTGAACCCAGTGACACAGGTGCCATACACTCTTGTCTTTGTCTCTTTTGTTACTTATGAATCTCAAGCCAGAGACTGCTGTGAAAAGGTGAAGGTACTATATGCTTCCCTTCCTTCTGTAGAGGAAATTGAAATTTATGTTGGAAGTACCCAGATTCTCCCATGGTTTTGTTGGTTTGTTTTGCTTCGCTTTTTTTTTTCCCCCTCCCCCTGTTATGGGCAAGAAAGAGTATAATGACTTTTGAAATGTAAACACTTTACTTCTTTGTAGATTTATCCTAAGCTTTTACCCCATTTTTCTGTCATTCATAACTAAAGGACCGCCAGTAAGCTTAGCACAACCTCTTGGCCTTCATTAACCACATCGTAGGTTATCCCTCCTGAAAAGTCTTTCCTTCTTGTCTTATTCTGTGTCACTTCATGGGTTAAGTATCTTAGAAAATGGGCAGTTTTGAAGAAGTAGATTATCCATTCATCGCTGCTTGTGTGCTTTCCCCCCGCCCCTTCTGTTCCTTTCTTTGCCTTTTCTATGTAAGGTGGAAAAGAACAAAGAGTTTTGAAGGAAAGTCAAGTTAATCAGGTTGAATCCCTTTCACCTCAGATATGCAGGAGTTAAATTCTGCAGTTCAGGCTCTGAAGCTGTTCAATAAATTGAGAAGCGTATGTTGAGGGGGGGAAAAATGGGGGAAAGCCAACAAGAACATTCATTTTATGGCTTTTTGTAGCCTCTGGGAAAGGAAAGCATCGCTCTTTCAGAAGAGTCAGATTAGTGCTCTCCTTCAGGCGCATCATCTGGAGAAACTTTTCCATGGCTGACTATAATCACTGTCATCTGGAGAAGAAGGGAAATGCTGGTTTTGTAATGAAATATATGATTAATTTGGAGCTGTCCAGCAGGGCGGGGGCTCATTGACAGGTTTTCGTATTGATGCAGCCATGCTTCCTTCAGTAATAAAGCTATTGAGATGACATGGAAAGGCACTTGTTAGTGCTGTGTGGTTTATGTGAATATGAATGTGATTTCAAGGATAAGATTGCTTGAACAGTGAAAACAGAGAAAAGTACACGCGCATTTGTTTCTAAGAGTTTGCACATCACTGTGCTTGTGTTCTTTGGGCATGGAAGGAGATCCATTGAATTAATTGTGACTATTCATTTGTTGTAAGGATACGAATGTGCTGGGATTTGGTTTTATTATTATTGTCACTTAGCTATTTTATCTCTATTAACAACCTAGAGGACATGATTGCCTTAATTTTCTTCTCATCTCTAATGCTTTATACGCAGATAATTCCACTCTTCATCACCAGCCTGGTGAGAGAGGGGAACAGTTCAAATAGATGTGTTATGACTGGATTCAGTCATGATCAGATTTTTTTGCCCTTGCACACAGAAAATAATATCTTACTCCACAATTTCCCAAGTACAACAAATCATAAATACTGTAAGTACAATCCAGCAAAGTTTTGTACTGCAACACTGCTACAGGTTTAATACCTCTCTTTTGAAAATAAAAGGATCTTGTCTTGTATATCCTGGATCACTGCAACAGATCTGGTGTTTCTGTAATAGCAAGAGAGAACTGTTCTCTGACAATACCCTGATACAGTGACACTCTCTGCTAAATACACCATTTTCCAATTAAGTGATTCATATAGTGTTATAAAAAAAGCAACACATTTAGTGTTCTACAGACTAGGTATTTTTGAAAGAGAAGAATAGAGAGTAAAGTTGCTATAATGGAAAAAAAAAATATTGTTCGTTTTATAGATGACTGAAGCACACCCACTTCTGCTAGAGCAATGTTGTAAAAGATTTTGGGAGATTTATTTAATTTGTCAGTCTAAACCAAACAAAAACTCAAAGTCCTTTGAACAATGAAAAAAAATACATACAGTACATGTCCACTGTATATCATAATCTGGTCTTGTATTTTACTTCACATTCATATACATGCATGCATTTAAAACAAACATGATTCATCTTCTAATGATCTTTTAGAAATTCAGAGTTTAAATGGCGTAAGTTTTATGGGAAGGTTCTAATTTTTATAAAACTTTTTTTTCTCTCCTCAGTGCAAAAAGAAATTCTGAAATGTAACAGTTTAAATGAATGCTGTGTTGAAAGGTAGTAAAATGTGGAGTCTGAATATTCAGTGGGCTATGTAGGCACATCCTTGCAGCTGCCCAGAGCTCTGCTGGAGTTAATACACACACACAGAGCTGGAGAATTAGAGACTTAAATGATGACAGGGCTAATTCTTATCATCTTAACCTATATTCCACAATGTGGCTCCACACTTGCTTTTGCAAGATTGGTTCTGAGTGGACATTTAAGATTGTAGAGGTGTTTCTAACTATAGGAATGATTTGGATGCATGAGGAAAGCAATTTTTGACCTCAACGCACTTTTGCTATATTGATAGAAATTTCCAGAAATGTTAAAATCAGAATTTCCGTTTTTTAACATTGTTGTCTAGAGATGTGGATTCACTTTGCCTGTGGACTGAAATAATAAAGGAAAATAAGTTTATTTTTAGAGAAAAAATGGATAGGTACCACTGAAACTATGATCAGTTAATAACAGTTATGTAGGTAACTTTTAATAGAGCTCTGCTGGATGCTTGAATATGTCTGAGCTAACTGACATGAATATAAACATCAGATTCTTAACTTTTACCCAATGATATGAACCCACAACTTAGCCCTGAGTTTGCCATCCAAAAGAGGTTAGACAAAAATATTTTCACTGTTTTCTTAATACTGATGATATTTTCAAGGGCTAACATTTTCTGGAGATATAAAAGAGAAGAAAAACTTTATTTTTTAAAGTTCATTAATGTGAAGGCAAATCTTTTTACCTCTAAGGGGAAGAAACAGGAGAATGATCTAAATATCCTGTTTTAGACTATTTCATCTTTCTAGAGTTATGAATTTAGACAGTATTTTCCATTTCATTTAACTTTTCCCTCACCGAGTCTCCTAATCATAGGGCTGGCTTGTTGTAATATTACCTCTAGGTATGCACAGTGTCATTAACTTAGGCTTCTGAGTAGTTTTTGATGGACAATTTAAACCAGTGATGTAATCTCTGGAGGTGATAGTCAGATGCTTTATCTCATGTATGTTTTTCTTTAAGTATAGGTGAATTATTTTACATTTGAACAAACTTCCTTTAGTCAAGACTTGCAAGGGGGCTGATGGAAGTTAATTCAAACTTGTAACTGATGGCTTTTACAGTAAAAGTAACTAAAACTTTCTCCCTATCACTGTCATTGTCTTCCAGGCTTACCGACCCACTTCAGATGAATGATGACACCTCATTCACAAGAACACAATGCAATATCCATAAGCAAAGTTTACAGGAATTATTTTGCAGCAAAAATTTGAGAAGTGTTGAGGGAGAAATACTTCAGGCATGAAGAAACTGTATTAGCTAATGCCTCATTGTTTCTCAAAAAATTTAGGAGTCTTTAAGAGGATTTCTCTAAACATTAATCCAAAACCAGCAAGGCCTGTGAGTAAACATTTTATGTATTATTTTGTTTTCTACCTATCTCCTAGCAGTGCTGATCACTACTTATTCATAGAGCGCTATCTGAACTTCTTAGTGGCTTTATTTCTATGTAAAGGCATTTGGTCTTTAGTTTTATTGTGCTCAGAATGTCAGTGAGTCAGGATAGATTTTTTTTTAAGCTGAATTGATGATTTTAAGAGATACAGAAAGTTTGGTACTTTATAACAATTATCTCTATAGGAAAGATCAGTACAAAAATTAACACAATACAATCAATTTCAACACTTAAAATGATGTCATGCTCATAATAGCTCAAGTAATTCTGCATGGATCTGTACTGTGCAGGCTAGATACATCCTAAAAGCTACCTAACACCAGCCTGGTGCCTATTGTACTACTATACAGCTGTTAATATGATTGCAATATTTGTCTTTTTATATTTAGTTCTCATTCTCCATTAGAACCAAAACTCCTTCCTTTGTTCTCTTAAAAGAATAGTGCTTAAAAATATGTTTGTAACACTTTTAAAATTACTGAATTGGAAGACATCTGTTGGAGTGAATGTAGGTCATCCCTTCAATGGCCTTGAAGGAATTGAAGAATCTGAAACTTCAAAGAATCTAAAATATTTTAATTGCTCCCCTATCTTCAGTTTGCTTTATCTGTAATAAAGCTTTCAGTCTAAATAATTTCTCTCCTACTAACTTAGCCACGGTATCCAAACCTTGGTTTACTGTAAGAGTTTACGTGTTGTAATATTGCCTGTAAGTGTGACAGGTGACACCTGAGATCTATTTTGTACATTCAGAGAGAAGCAGAGAGTTTACAGTCTAAAAAAAAAAAAAATAATCTACAAAGTCATCATTATTCTAGTTTAAGAAACTGCCAAAGGAGAGCTGACAGGATACAGAATTAAATTAATGAAAGGATTTAGGTAACTGTTAATCATGTTAAGACAATATTTGACATTCAGGGACCTCTGAACATTTTCAGAACTCTTATGCACCCTCTAGCCAATCAGGGAAGCATTCAAAGTCCATAGGAAGCTACATTTCTCCTAGCATCAGTGTACACAGCTACTCAGCTCTTGGCATAGTCTTCAAACTCTCTGACTCATACCTGAACTTGCAGTGAGATTCTCACATTTTATTTAATTCTAGGAATAGAGTCAATAATGCTTTCAAAAGCAGGGCTAGTGAAAGCAGGGAGATGAAGGAGTTATCTGCTCCCTCATTTCTGAAAGCCTATTGCCTAGACCACCCACCCAGGCAGTGGTAAAAGATGGTTCAACTATCTCCTCTCTCCAAGTCAGACTGCTAGTTGGAAGGCATGTTGTTCACCTTCTAGAACAAATGTTTTGCAGGTGAGTTGTGAAGTCTCTAAGGTTGAAGCCATTCCATTTACAAAAATTTCTCAGGACACCAAGATGGGCCTCCTTAGATAAAGCATACCCTAAGTAAAACAAAATTTGTGTCTTCTGAAAATGTATTAGTTTTTTTTGTGATACATAAAGCCTTCAACTTAAACTGCCTTAAACTCTAGGTCCATCTTTCTAACTTACCGTCTTCTACCTTTCCCAGCTCATTATTTCCTTTCTCATCTTCTCTTTGCTCTTCAGGTTTTCTTGTCTTATTTTCTTTATTTCATGTATACGTTTATCAATTTGCAAAGCAACAGTTGTGATGACAGTCATATCTGTATATTCACTCTTTGTGCCTCTTACCTAAAATGTTCTTATTATGACAGTAAAATATCAGCCCTTTAGTAAATGGCTCATGGTGCCATATTGTTATAAATTCTTCACCTCTTCAGTCTTCCAGTAATGGCAACTAAGATTATGTCAAAATAGTAAGTGT
Organism: Scopus umbretta; assembly: GCA_013400535.1. Taxonomy (NCBI): domain Eukaryota; kingdom Metazoa; phylum Chordata; class Aves; order Pelecaniformes; family Scopidae; genus Scopus; species Scopus umbretta. Next base: position 11,437 of record VZTL01050282.1, on the reverse strand, counting down.
TTTTATACAGAGTATTATAACTGTGTGATGTGAGGTTATGTCCTAGTTCCTGGTAGCTCCTAGATGGGTACTCTGTCCCTTGATTGATGTTGGGATAAGAACTTGGTATGTATCATAGGAGACATACCTGGGAGCTGAGCTGGGCATACATGAGGTATGATGTGAATAATTAAGGACAAGGACTGCTTTGCAGAACACATCAACTGTAATTTAAAATTAATCACAGCAAAATGAACAACCTAGTGGGTATGAAGCTGTGTAAATGAAGCTGACAGAAGTGAGGCTGTAGCATTGACCTTACTGCCTTGACACCAAAACTGATGGTGCTTTACCTTAACTGGCATTTAACAGGAGAGATCATGTCTGTATCTATTTGTTAAAAAGAAAACTTAAAACAATCTGCCGTTAATGTTCACATATTAATGGGAACATACTTTCAAATATTCACCAAAAATAAATTCCCATAACACAAAATGCAGTCACGTACTGTACCTGGGTATCAGTTTGTACTAATTACAAGACACAAGCTAAACATTTCAAGATATAAACACACAGAAATATTTAGCAAAAGTATGAAAGATAATATTGATAAACTGCATGATGAAAAGATAAATATATTAATGAAAAGCACTGGAATAGAATAGAAAATGTTGCATTTTTACAATAATTTTAAACATAAGTTTTTGTTTTTCCATTAAAATCAGAAAAGTTTTATTTCTTGAGTTGATGAGTTGATCTTGAGGTGAAGTTTTCTTGTTCTTCCACTACCTAGGGATCAAAAATAAGCACAAGCTGTTGCATGAATGTGCAATTGCTTACAATCCTATGATGTTTCTTGATGTACTGTCTTTTTAATTCACATGCAAGTGTGTCATGTACATTTTATATCTACTTTTTGGTTAGCAACTGCTGTAATTATCTCCAATGTTTTCTTCCAACAAAATTATTATCTTCAGTAATTTTTTCCATTTTCATTACTTTCTCTACTGCTTCCTTTTCTTTGTTATTTTTCCTTCCCTTACCTTTTTTTTGCTTTATCATTCATATTTACTTTCTTTTTTCCTTGATTTTCTTCTTCCTTGTCCTTATAATTTTTCTCACATTGCTTCACTGTTCCTGCATTTTTCTGCCATGCAAATTTGCTCATGAAATGGTTGTATTTCTTATTTTCTTTCTTAATAAGTCTCTTTAAGTATGTCTGATTCTTTTTTCAGAATAGTTTTATAATATTGTGAACTGTATGTGGTATTTATAACAATGGTGTAATCAAGGGAAGAAGAAAAAAACATTCTCTTGGACATTAAGTGGAATATATGAATCACATATCTTGAGTAACAAATCAAAGATCTCTTTTTCTCTCCATTTGCCATAAAACAGAGCTCAAAAATTATTTTAGAAACAACATAGGGGCAGATGAGCTTGAAACCTCCAGTGGGATGAACAGTCACTTGGGGTAAGGCTGATATTTAAGAATAAACCAACAAAACTTAGACTTATGTAACTTGCACCATGATGATATCTAGCTTAAGCGATGGAATTGCCATGAGAATTAAACCAGAAATTTTAGAAAAGCTAATGGCTTCTTGCCTCTCCAACCTCCCCACTTGAATCTATAAGTTATAGGCTTTCATTCTGTATTGCTTTACAGCAGCATTGATATTGCTTAGGAGAAAAAATACCCTTTTTACAACCCACTCATATTTAAATGTTTCTCCCAAATCTCTGTTTCATCAAGAACATAAAACTTTTACTTTTTCATCCTCTAGCTTCTCATAAAAAAATTTTATTCACGGGGCCCTGAGAGCACTATTGGCCCTTTTGGCACTGATAGGCCTGACCCGGGATCCCCCAGCCAGGGTCCCTGTGCCCCATTGTGGCTTGATCATGCCCCATCCTGACACCAGTGATGCTGTAGGTGTGCATGTGCTCAGTCCCATCTCTGGGACTGACGATCTCCCCTGACTCTGTGGGGAGCTCATCTTCTGGACAGGCCCCTCAGCCCTGTCTTGTCTCCAGCCCCATCTCCAGCTGTTTGTGATGAGACACCCCAGCTGGGTCCCAGCCCTGGCTCACTGCTCCCCAAAAGTGTTGGGGGCTATGAGTGGTCCCTGTCACTGGCTATCATCTTGGCTCAGCCCACTCAGATCCTGTGGGATGGTGCCTGTCAGAGAGATTGTGGCTGTACTGCATGCTGGCATTTACACCAAAAATTCTTAATAATTCTAATTACAGAAAAATAAGTCTTCCAAAAATCATATTTTTAACAATATTCTTTATCATTCTCTTCATAGTTAGTCTTTCTAACACCTCTTAAATTTAATCAGGCTACCTCGGTAGTAGCTTTGAGAAATGTGGGAAAGAAAAAAGGAAGGAACCAGCTCAGGCCCTTCTTGAAGAAGATCAGAGGACATGTGCCATCAGAGGAGCTTCCAATAAGAGGAAATTATCATTAACAAAATTTTTTTGCCACTTGCATCATGTCAGAGATCTGTTCTCCTCCCCCCCGCAAAAAAACAAAAAACAAAAAACAACCCCAAATCCAAACCAAAACAACAACAACAAAAAACCACAAAAATTCCCCCAAAGAAAGCATGATGGCATTAGTAAGAGGCAGGAGTATATCACATAGGGGAAGCAAATGGGGTGTTAACTACCCAGATCTACATATAAGACTGGCTCTTTCTTGGTCAATGCAGTAAGACTGTGAATCTCTGTAAATCTCATTTATAATCCCATCCTGAAAAGACAGAAATTTTCTCTAGAATATATAAAACTTGCCAGTTCTTACACAGTCATAAGGTGAATGTGTAAAAGAAATAAAGAGTTTCATCATAATTTTGAAGATCTCCCCCAGAACTCCANCCACCTTCTTGTGACCCTGTGTCCTGGTTTCAGTTGTTTACACTTTTCAGCTTCCCATGCTCTGCCAGGTGTACAAGAAGCTGGGAGGGAATGCAGGCAGGACAGCTGATCCCAATTAGCCATCAGGGCTATTCCATACCACCTGATGTCAAGCTCATTATATAAACTGGGGGAGTTGGCCAGGGGAGGGAGTGATTGCTGTTTGGGGACAGGCTGGGCATTGAGTGATGAGTAATTGCACTGTGTGTCACTTGTATCATTTGTTTTGTATACTCTGTTGTTATTATTATTATTTTCTCTTTCTCTGCTGTCCTATTAAACTGCCTTTATCTGAACCCACGGGTTTTAGGGTTTGGTTTTTTGGGTTTGTTTTTTTTTTTTTCCCCTCCCTGATTCTCTCCCCTATTCCACTGGGGTAGGGGGAGGGTGAGCAAGAGGTTGTGTGGTGCTTGGTTGCCAATCAGGGTTAAACCACCACAAAGCATCTGAGTTTTTTCTGTATGTTTAGCTTTTAAACTTAGTCTTGAAAGCTTTCAGATAAATTTATGTATGTGTACACATATTTGCAGAACCAGAGTATTTTTTTATATATAGCAAATAACCAAAAGTTATTTTCAAGTATCAAATGTGAGTATTGGAAGCATTTATCTAGCCTGCCTTTACAACAGGAATGACCACAAGGACAACTGTGCTCCCAAAGGCAGCTGTTTGTTGTATAAATAATGTATCTGTTTNATGGTGCCTGTCAGAGAGATTGTGGCTGTACTGCATGCTGGCATTTACACCAAAAATTCTTAATAATTCTAATTACAGAAAAATAAGTCTTCCAAAAATCATATTTTTAACAATATTCCTTATCATTCTCTTCATAGTTAGTCTTTCTAACACCTCTTAAATTTAATCAGGCTACCTCGGTAGTAGCTTTGAGAAATGTGGGAAAGAAAAAAGGAAGGAACCAGCTCAGGCCCTTCTTGAAGAAGATCAGAGGACATGTGCCATCAGAGGAGCTTCCAATAAGAGGAAATTATCATTAACAAAATTTTTTTGCCACTTGCATCATGTCAGAGATCTGTTCTCCTCCCCCCCGCAAAAAAACAAAAAACAAAAAACAACCCCAAATCCAAACCAAAACAACAACAACAAAAAACCACAAAAATTCCCCCAAAGAAAGCATGATGGCATTAGTAAGAGGCAGGAGTATATCACATAGGGGAAGCAAATGGGGTGTTAACTACCCAGATCTACATATAAGACTGGCTCTTTCTTGGTCAATGCAGTAAGACTGTGAATCTCTGTAAATCTCATTTATAATCCCATCCTGAAAAGACAGAAATTTTCTCTAGAATATATAAAACTTGCCAGTTCTTACACAGTCATAAGGTGAATGTGTAAAAGAAATAAAGAGTTTCATCATAATTTTGAAGATCTCCCCCAGAACTCCAAAGGGAAAATATGAAATTGAAAGAAACGAGGAAAGATGTCTGGCCATCATTAGGGTTAAAGACCAGCCTCTCTGTGCTCAGTAGCATAAAGGATGTCTCCAAATAATTGATGATAAAGAGCAGTGAATTAGTGTATATTTCAGTCAATTAGAATTGTACTAAGCCAATCTGGTTATTTTCACTGCTTATAGGATGAATTTCCTGTGTCATCATTAGGGCTGAAACTGTAAAGCTGTGGAAAAAAGTTAATACCTAAGGAGAAGTAAAAAAGTTATACACTGGTATATAAATAAACACAAGGTTGTGAATGATACAGTCAAACATGTTCTTGTTATCAGTCTCAAGGTATTAAAAAAGTTGTTGCCCCTCAGCTGGAGTCACAGTTCTTTGAACTGTGTTACAGTAATTTAATTTATGACTGACAAGCTTTTGCATAAACAATATCCCCAAATACTGTGTCCTTTTTTGTTCTGTTTTTTTTTCAGGGATACATTTATAGGTAACCTTCTTCAGGAAATAGTTGTTAACTCCTGATGGCCAGAAGAACCCCCTGGCAGTCCCATTCAGATTCCTAATTTCTAGAGAAGTTCAGGATTTCAGGTTTCCTTCTGCCTAGCTCTATATTTCCCTGGCCAGCACTTGCAAGTTTTCTTGATTTCCTCTCCAATGTGCCTGAATCTAGGTTTTGGATTTCCCTCAAGTGCCAAGTGTCTAAAAATTAGAAGTTACAGGTTTTTCACTTTAAGGCATGTCCTGGTTTCAGCTGTTTACACTAGTCAAGGAGTTTTCAGCTTCCCATGCTCTGCCAGGTGTACAAGAAGCTGGGAGGGAATGCAGGCAGGACAGCTGATCCCAATTAGCCATCAGGGCTATTCCATACCACCTGATGTCAAGCTCATTATATAAACTGGGGGAGTTGGCCAGGGGAGGGAGTGATTGCTGCTTGGGGACAGGCTGGGCATTGAGTGATGAGTAATTGCACTGTGTGTCACTTGTATCATTTGTTTTGTATACTCTGTTGTTATTATTATTATTTTCTCTTTCTCTGCTGTCCTATTAAACTGCCTTTATCTGAACCCACGGGTTTTAGGGTTTGGTTTTTTGGGTTTGTTTTTTTTTTTTCCCCTCCCTGATTCTCTCCCCTATTCCACTGGGGTAGGGGGAGGGTGAGCAAGAGGTTGTGTGGTGCTTGGTTGCCAATCAGGGTTAAACCACCACAAAGCATCTGAGTTTTTTCTGTATGTTTAGCTTTTAAACTTAGTCTTGAAAGCTTTCAGATAAATTTATGTATGTGTACACATATTTGCAGAACCAGAGTATTTTTTTATATATAGCAAATAACCAAAAGTTATTTTCAAGTATCAAATGTGAGTATTGGAAGCATTTATCTAGCCTGCCTTTACAACAGGAATGACCACAAGGACAACTGTGCTCCCAAAGGCAGCTGTTTGTTGTATAAATAATGTATCTGTTTTAAAAAAAAATAAAGAAAAAAAAAAGTGGGACACAAATTGTAAAGTTATGCCTTTAGGTTTGAAAAAGATTTTCTGGCAAGTTAGAAAATCTGGAAAGCTCCAAGAAAAGAAGCAAACTGTGCTGAGATCTCAGGACTCTTCTGTTATTTATTTACATCTGAACCAAATCCCACTGTAATTCTCCAGAGGGTAATCATTTTCAATGTGCAAATCAGATAATAATAAATCAACAAATACGCTATACAAAGGCCCTTAAAATAGCAATGCGGATCACATGAAAATAATTTTATTGAAGCCAGGACCCAATAAAAGAGTTGAGACCAAAGTTGACACTGCACTTACTTTTAATTAGATAGAACTCTATGTCTTAAATTACCCAAACTACAGAATTTCTCAAAGTTATGAATCATTTATAGCTTCCTTTGTCTTGGGTTACTGAACACTCACTGTTTGTCAAAATATATAGCTGCATTCTTCTGTCACTCCCATAACATTTTCTCTACTAATGCCCCCTTTTTAGATTATCACTTCAGGACAGATTTAGTTTTATTTTATTGAACTTACTGATAAACAATGGATGTACAGAATATTTTAAATAAAATAGCAAAGAAATAATACAAAGTTCTTCGCAGATATACATTTGTAAATGATCTTTTTTTTAAACTTTTTTTCTCAGGAATGCGGAGCACAAAACCGAGGTAGAATCCTCATAACAGATGTGTTCTTGGCTCCATCTAACTATTCACAAAGGAGAAATATATTTTCATTTTAAATGCAGGATATTGGGTTGTTTCTTTTTAAGGCATAGTTAAAGTCTAAGTATTTGTAGGATCCTCTTAAGCTGTATTTTGCCCCAACACTTGTTAGTGACTGTTTTTCTCAGTAGATGACTGCAAGGAAAATTAACGTATTCTACAAATATGTAGTATGAGATACAAAACCAGCTTGATTTTGGGATTCATTTGGGTGTCCAGGGTTTCTCAGTTCATGCATAAGTGCATGTGCTTATTTTTTT
>VZTL01050276.1:0-13626 GCA_013400535.1 Scopus umbretta | reverse complement strand
AAAAAAAAGACAATAATTTTCATTGTGGTTTTTCAGTAACGTGCAATCTATGTGGGATACTATGTTTCAGACTTCCAAACCTTTTGGAACTTCCAAAAATTTTTCAGGTTGCTTCTTTCATAGGTGACACTTAAAAATGAATGCATTTTTAAAGCAGGATTTGAGTTGTTTAATGAGTTTTAATGATTTAATGAGTTGTTCAGGAAGTGTGGGAGTGCTGTGTGAAGACTTACAGAAGGGATTAAATGCTGTTCAAAGAGAAATTCTCACTGAAACCAGTTCACAAAGTGGGTCTGTATTGGCTTTTACTCTGCTGGTACAGCAGATGTCATCACGGATGCATGCAGAGGTTAGAAAAATACTGGCATTTGCCAAACACAAAATAATGATGCCGTTAGGAGGAGAAATATTCCATTTCCTTAGACATTTTCTCATGACCTCTGATAGAGACTGGGCCAAATTCATTGCTTATTTAAACACAGTTCATTTTATTGATTCAAACAGGGTTACAATCAAGAATCCATGTGGTCCTTCATAAATGATTGTAATGAGGTACATTAATAAAACCAGGAAATGAGGATCTTGATATTCTGGTTGCCTAAAATAATGCTTTCAGTCTTACTAGGCTGGAAAATATTATGTTCAGTCAGTACCCAGTTTGGCTTGACAGAAGATGGTGAGTAATAAAGATAAACTCTGCTGGCTATGGAGCCAAACTGAAGTTCAAAAGAACATTTAAGAGTGTGCTTAAATGCATTGCTGAATTAGGGTGGGTCTAATTAAGTAATTAAAATAAGCATAATCCTTTGTGCTTTCCTGAAGCTGAGCCTTGCCCAGGAACATTTTGCTGAATCTCAGTGTTTAATACAACTAAAAGTGAGTATCATTTGGAATCTCAAAATAAAACTGTAAATCTGGCAATACCAACAGATGCCAGTAGACCCTGTTTTTAACCTACAAAGTGTGTGGTGATTCTTAAAAGTCAAACAGTTGACCTAGAATGTATATATCTTTTTAGAAACCCTTAAATATTTAAGCTGGAATATGCTGTGCCATAAAAAGAGAGATGCAAAGAGACAAAATTATCAAATAAAGAGGGTATTCCTGCGTTATCACTTCTACTTAAAATCCTTGATAATAAAAATTCATCACTACCAAAAGCATTATCAGGGTTTTCTCAGTATGTATTTGTAGTGGAGGGGAAGGATCAAAAAGAGTATAATTTTCGTTTTCATACAGGGTAGTGCTGCATTAACGGCACTTAAGCTACCCCGGAGTGAGCTGCAGTGCATGCTTAGCAGAGTGCAGTGCAGTGCAGTAAGTAGCTCAGTTGCTGCAAATGGTTCAAGTCTAGTGTGCTCTGCTCCGAGACTGAGGTTTGGCACTTCTAATTAACAGCACTGCTCAAACCACTGCTGTAATGCTTCGCTTTCTAAATCTGGCTTGTTTAAAGCCAGGCCAGGTACCTCTACTGCCTTGCACAGTGCACCTGTGCCCTTGGCATCCCTGAGTGCAGCTGAAATACCGTCCCTGAACAGGCTTTGAGGCAGGCCGCGAGATACTTCTTTGACCTATTGGCATTGCTCTTACACATGAATACCACAAACATTTCTGATACAGTGTAATCTCGAGGAAAAACGAGCACTGCGATAAGTTTGGTTTTCTTCTTTCCTCAGCCATCCGGTATGATGGAGTTAATGTGTTCGGCTACACAGTCTGGTCCCTCCTGGATGGCTTTGAATGGCACAGGGGATACAGCATTCGGCGTGGATTGTTTTATGTTGATTTTCAAAGCCACGACAAGAAGTTGATGCCCAAATCTTCTGTCTTGTTCTATCAAAAGCTGATAGAAAAAAATGGCTTCCCACCCTTGCCTGAAAACCAGCCCATAGAAGGGATTTTTCCCTGTGGCTTTGCTTGGGGAATTGTTGACAACTACATTCAGGTGAGTCTGATGATAAAGTCGACGGGGTGTCCAGCCAGATTAGTGCACAAGTTCATATTCATAAATTTGCTGGACAGAGTCTCTTTGCCGATACGTATTACCACAGTGCTGCGAGGAGATGGGTGGACGGCTTTCGTACCAAACACTGTGTCTTTCAGTCTTCACTCAACTTTGTGCGTGTGACCAAGGAGATCCAGTCAGACTGAGATATGATAAGTAACGTTTTAGAAAAACATGGAAATTGAAAGGGGTCTCGTGCTCATCTCCCCTGGATGTGTCATGTGATCAGTTACTGGAAGTCAGTCCTTTTCGAATGGAAGTTGATTAGATCTGCTGAAGTGTACTTCCAAATGTTCTAGTGTGTAAAATGGCAGATATTACTGCCTTTTCATGTTCATAATTTGAATGGCAATATATTTGTCTGCTGGGATAATACCTGTTTTAGAAAACTTCCTGAAAGCTCTTAAAACTCTAGTGGCATGTTTCTACATCTTATATCATGTATATCCTGATACTGTTGTTTGAGGTCTTTGGTGTAAAAAAAAAAGTAAATTATATTAGATTTAGATTAAATTTCTATATTCCTTCTTTGTCATTTTGTGTAGTACTGTATCTGATGGAGGCCTTCGGTGCCCCTGGATAGCACCTAGCTAGCTCATGGATCCAGTTCATAGCTCTTACTCTTTATTTCAACTAAATCTGATACTTTGAGAGAACCTTTCAAATTTTACGACTTCATAGCATCTGTAAAAATTGTATCTTAGTTATGGGCTCTGTAAGAGTTTGGCTCTGTAATTCTCAGATACTGTTTTGGCTTGCAGGGCTTCTCTAACCACAGTAAAGAGGTGTAGTTAAAGTCAATGCTGAGGCTTGATCCAAGAACAGAATTTTTAATATAGATATTCCACAAAGACAGGATCTTTCTTAAGGCTAGTGTATACGGTGCTTGTTTGTTTTTTCTCACTCCAAAAGTAAGATCTGACTTTGTTCTCTTGAAAAATACTGCAGCCTTCTTACCTGGTACACCGATTTCCAAGAAGATTCAACAGTCATTATCCTCCTAGCTTCCAGATAGATTAGGGATTGGAAATGGAATTGCTGCCTTTTGGATCAATAACAGCCATAAAGTTGTGGAGTCAGTCAGCCTAAAGCAGTTAAAAAATCCCTCCCATTCCCAAAACCCTCAAAGCTGAATATTTTCATTTCAAAATGCCATTCAAACATTTTGTGCTGTAAGGCTTAGGTAGTGTGATTTGTAGGTGCATCACAGTGGAAAAACTCTTTTGACAGCATTCCCACAGTATTAGTGGCAATGCATGGTTTAGTAATCTACAAGGGACAATTCTCCAGAAAAGCAATCTCCCTCAGACATGCTGTTTTTTATTACTTTCTTCTATAAGCACAGTACTGACCTCTCCAGATAAAATAGCAACTGATTTTCAGCAGCTTCTGTATACAGTCTGCAGAGCCTCAGCTACAAGTTGAACACTGGTTGTAGGCTGACACCTGCTTTTCAAACAGAGGGCAGGACAAGGAAATCTGAACTCGGGGGAATCTTGCACCAAAAAAAAAAAAACAATGAACAAAGGAAAAAATAANNNNAAAAAAAAAAAAAAAAGGAAAAAAGGACAAATAGACACATGTGGTATCAGTATCTTGTAGTTTGGATCTTTCCTGTAAGTTATGCTAGGGTATGAATGAGGAGACTTTACACTGTGCATTATTTTAAGGAATTCACTTTTCCATTTTATAGTCATTAATGGTTTTGTGATATTCATTAAAAAATGAAAGTATAATACTGTGGGACCCTGAGAAGCTCATCTTGTACTCTGTCCAGTATGTCATATAGGCAATTCTGACATCTGGATCCCTAAAGACTTATGGGAAATGCATTTATTGTTGGAGTGACATATAGTGAGTTTACTCAGAGGCCCCCCCCCCAAATTGATTCAGACATCAACAACCTGCTGAAATAACTTGGAAATGAGTTCAGTATGAGTGAAATAAAAAAGGACATCTTTAGCAGGAAAGAAGAATTTTGCTTGTCAGCTGAATTCATGCTAAAAATCAAGTGCAGAACATTACTCATCTCTCATCATAGTCAGGAAAAGAACTGATCACAGAAATGATGTTGCATTCATTTTATTTTTTTTTTTATTACTGTGTTCATGGAGTAGTCTTGAAACTGAACTACTGGGTAATTTACAACAGACAGTCTCTCTGTAGGCCCTTTGGTATAGCTTCTTAATCTTGAAAGAAAAACATTTTAAAAATTACTGTAGTCTTTGCTGAAGATCTGCTTCTCTGGAGATCTGTTCCAGGTTTAGTGCCTTATCCCTGAGCAATCCCTTGTTTCCCATACAGACTGGCGCAATCTGGAGAAGATATAAACATGGAGACTGTTAGTATAAGCTTGTTTGGAAAGTAGGGTGAAAATGCTATATAGATTTGGTACTTTTCTGATGTCACATGTTAATAGAAGATTAATTCATTCATATGAGCCAGAGATGTCGTCGTGTCAGAGACGCGAGAAAGGTGCTAAATGCAGTGTTTTGACTTACGATATTCTTTCACTAGGTTGTGCCTGGTGGTTATGGTGTTTCCACCTAACTAGAACAAACAGCTTGAATCTGGTATGTTTCTTATTCTACCTAGGTAGACACAACACCCGCCCAGTTTCTTGACTCTAATGTTTATGTGTGGGATGTTCACCAGACGAAGCAGCTTATTAAAGTGGATGGAGTTTTCACCTCGAAACGCAAGCGTCACTGTGTTGACTTTGCTGCTATCAGGCTTCAGATCTCTCTTCTGCAAGAAATGCACATCACACACTTTCATTTTTCACTGAAATGGTCTTTAATCCTTCCTTTAGGTAACCTGTCTCTGATCAACCACACACTTGTACATTATTATCAGTGTTTTGCTAGTGAACTTCTCAGAGTTAACATAACTCCTGTTGTTGCTTTATGGCAACCTATGGCCGAGAATCAAGAGCTTCCAGTTTCCCTTGCCAAATACGGAGCTTGGGAAAACCCAGAAACTGTTCAGGCTTTTGTTGAATATGCCAAATTCTGCTTCACAAGTCTTGGGGACCATGTCAAATTTTGGATCACAGTGAATGAACCATCTGTGAAAAACTTGACCTACACTGCAGGGCACAACCTGTTGAAAGCTCATGCAAAAGCATGGCATCTTTATGACAAAGAATTCAGGAGATCTCAGAAGGGTAAGATATCTATAGCTCTGCAAGCTGACTGGGTGGAACCAGCTTGTCCATTTTCCAGGAATGACCAAGAAGTTGCTGACAGAATTTTAGAGTTTGATGTTGGCTGGCTTGCAGAGCCCATCTTTGGGAATGGTGACTACCCACAGGTGATGAGAGCATGGCTTCACCGAAGAAACAGTGTTGACCTGTATAATTTCCACTTGCCTTATTTCTCAGAAGATGAAAAGAAGTTAATCCAGGGCTCATTTGATTTTTTTGCCTTGAGTCATTACACTACTACCCTTGTGGGCTGGGAGAAAGAAGATGCACTAAAGTATGACCACTATCTTGAAGTCCAAATGATCAATGACATCACATGGCTGCACTCCCCCAACAGAGTTGCAGTAGTGCCCTGGGGACTCCGTAAATTGCTCAAGTGGGTTAAATCAAAGTATGGCGATGTCCCAGTTTATGTTATGGCTAATGGAATTGACGATGACCAGAATATGGTGCATGATAAGCTCAGAGTGTATTACATACAGAATTACATCAATGAAGCTTTAAAAGGTAAGGAACCATAGATAGTTTATATGTCACAAATCCCAGTATTATTATATACTGTGTGATAGAGCATGTTTAACTTTAAGAAATAAATCCTATGTAGAATACTCCATAAATTGAATCTTATTACAGCATAACAGATTGTTTTTCCTTTGATTAATGATCGATTGGTGTTACTAAACATCGGAAAGATGGGCCTCGCACATATTCTGCATACAACAGCAGAAGAACTTTTTTGTGGATTCAAGAAATTCAGGTTGATGTTATGTGAGTAGCTCCACATGTATGTAGTTAGATTTTCTCCTTACTGCACTTCTACTGTTGTTTTGCTTTGTTGCTTCTCTCCACTGATGTGCCTCAGGGCTGGGTATGAGTTCTGTTCCTCAGCTGTCTCTGTATCTTATCCAACACAGTGATCTTATCCAACAGTGATCTTCACAATAATTCAGCTGTCTACCTCATTATGCCATTTCCTGGACTCTTTCCTGCTATTCAGAACCCAAACGGGTCTTTATCTCTGTCTCAAAGATTCATAAATTATAAGGCAAAAAGGAGGCATTTTGAGTCATCCTGTCATACAACACATGCTGTTTTTTAAGAAAAGCACAAGACTCGAATGAGATAATTTTTACTCATGAAGAATCTTCTACATCTCACTGTAAGCTGTTGCAGTGGCTAATCTATTGCTTTTATATATGTGTGTGTGTATTGATGTATATAAATTTTACTTCTAGTATTAATTTCTTTAGCTTCAGCTTTAAGCCATTTTGTTGTGCATTTCCATGTATTTTACCTGTGTAGGTATTCACAGACGGAAAAAAAAGCTCTCTCTCATTTATCTCTTTGATAAATAGCACAGACAAAGGTCTTTGTGTCCCATACTATAAAACGTCATTTAGAACCTTTCAATTATTAAACTTTTTCCCATTTGCCAGCATTCTTCTTGAGAGGGGTAAACCCAGACCTGGGCATACTGTTCCTGCCACAGCCACACTTGTATCTCGGGCAGGTATAACATAACCTCTTACCCTTTTACTCCTCTTTCATGCATCTAAGCAGCCCACTAGCCCTTTTGGCCATGGCAGCAGGTTGGTTACACACACTGTGGTTATCTACTGTGATTTCAAACTTGATTACAGATTCCTGCCCCCCAGGCAGAACTTTCTCGACCAAAGTATGATCTGCTTGTTCTTTGACATCCTCACATTTGGTCATGTTCAAATGCCACTCGCTTGCTTGTGCAAAGCTTGCTACAGTAGCTAAATTACGTCCCTAAACTTTGTGTTATTTGAAAACTTTGTGAGAAATAGTTTTACTTTTCCTTCAAGTTGCTGATATATTTAAGATCATTAAATACCTTAGTGTTAAAAGCCAATCTCCATGACCATAGTAGAAATTTACCTATTGTGACACTTACTTACCTCTTACCTACTTATTTCTAGACTTATCTATTTGAGACCAGTCAAAATCTGTTTATTATGGGCTTGTAACATTCTATTTTCTTGATCCAAATGCCATATAATACCAAGTCAGTTGCCTTGTGAAGTTCTAATTATATTACATCAAACAGCATTGCTTTTATTGATCTGCTGATCTCAGATGAAAGATGTCAAATTAGTTTGACAAGATTTATTTTTCATAAAGCTAAGCTGATTGGCATTAATCATATATATCTCCTGTAATTCTTATTTATCAAGCCTTATATAATCTATTCCACTCTTTTGCTAGATAGTCAAGGATGGCTGGCAGTTCCATAAATTGCTAGGTCATCCTGTCCACTCTCTATTGGCTTTAACTTCCGCCTCTGTAATTTCCGCCTCTTTCACAAATTACTGAACATCAATATTAAGTGCCTAAGAGTTCCTTCTCCAGCATTTTGAAGCACTGGCTGCGTGATTTCTGCATCTGTAGTTAAAAAATTTATCTTGGCTATATTTGAGCTTAAGCTTTCAGTTTTTTGGGGGTTTTTTTGTTTGTTTTTTTTTTTTTTTTTCCTATATTGCTTCTCTCCTTCCTACCACTTTAGACTGTACCAGCTCTTGGCACTTCTGTTTTCAAAGCGTGTATGGAGATAGGCTTTTCTCCCAGTTCCCATTATCCAGAACACCTGTACATCCCTCTGTTTTTTACAGAACTTTGTCATTCATACTGATCTGTTACCAGTATCCCCCAATCACTTCCTTCTCCCCTCTTCTATCCAGCCTGGAAATAGCTCCTATGTTTTTCAACTTAACCACCACATGTAAGCCATATTTTCCTGTCTTTCCACCTTCTTTGTCATGGATGAATATGCCCTTGCTAACTAGCCATAATACTTGCCCTAAAGCTGACTCTCCCACTTTTGACATCATGCACTACTCCATAGTGTTTGGTCTGTCGATAACACCAGCTTTTTCATTCTTTTCTTCTCCCGCTCTGGTATTGTGCTTTTGTCCATCTTGTCCTTTCACAGGAAGCAAGCTCTTAACCTTGGCATCACGACTGATTCAGGTTTCTCCAAAACTTGCATTTTTTTCTGCAAGACCCTGTGCAGTAACTGAAATGGTGAATTACAAATCTGGTGTCCTTACCTCAGTGTCACACTGGAGAGGAATGAAAGGGGATTTGGTACACGTGTACTCTCGCCTTAAAGTTCCTATTCTGCCTTCTTCCTCCGGCTGGTTTCAGGGACTGCTCATAGCAACATTTGTGCATGTAATGTCGCTCACCTGTCTTGTTCCACGAGAGCCAACAGGTTTGTGCAGATAAATGATTCCAGAATACAGTATAGGACCCTTTGGACTGAGGCTTTGTACACTGTTTAAGTACATCTTTGCCAAATGAAAACAAAGAAGAGCAGTAACCATTCGTGTAACACCATTAAATCCACATACGGTTTTACAAACACAAACTAATTATCCTGGGTAGTAGCTCTGTAAAAGGGCAGGTAAATATTATTTCATTTTACACATGAAAAGTAGGTTAGAGGTGCTAAATGTCTTGCATGTGGCTGCAGAAAGAATTATTTTCAGAGGCGTATGAAAACAGCAACTGTTAGCTTTCAGCCCTGTGTTCATCTGCGAGAAGATGTTGCTTTAATTTGTAAAAATAGTGATTTTGAGAGATAAAGTATTACAGTTTGCATTTACTGCTATGGATTGATTGGTTTTGTCAAGAGGGATTGATGATTCAAGGTTAATTCTCGAGCTGCTGGATCTCTTCCAGTAGCCAAGTTAGCAGTATGGATTGTGGACATGTTCTCAATAAAGACTAATACAGGTCATCTTGGATCAGAAGCTTGGGTCAATAACAAGAGAGGACTATGATCTGCATAACCTTTCCACTTGCACTGGTGATATCCCAGTACATGACCTTAGGATGGGCACGTCTTTTTCTGGTGTCACTGTGCCTTTGCTAGTGGGTAGTGCAGCCTGATGTCCTCCATTCCGCAGCCATGCCTGACAGGAGGTGCTCTGCAAGGGAGAAGGAGCAAGCAGCGAAACAGGTTGCAGAAATCCAGGTGCGGGAAAACCAAAACCTGTATTCTTTCATACATAAAAAAGAGAGCCATCTTTTCATGACAGGCTCCATGTTGATCATTAAACACAGTCATGCACTCACAGCTGTGTTTACCAAGCACAAAGGAGTAAACTGCAGGATACTCACAGATCACACTGTCTGGCAATGGCTGACAAATTCTTACTTTTTGTGACAAACACTTCATATGTGTACATGTACCTTACCTTATTTTGGGGAAGAGAGGTGCAGATGTGGGTTTAACATCCCCCTGCCCCTGCTTTATGTACTGGCATATGGTACTGCTCTTGAATGCCAAAGTGACATTTATTAATTTCTTCAACCCATTGTTTTGTTTTGCAGCTTACACCTTGGATAACGTTAACCTGCAAGGATATTTTGTCTATTCTTTTAATGACAAGACTGCTCCTAAATATGGTCTCTACAGTTACATTGCAAATCAATACGAACCAAAACCTTCTATGAAACATTACAGAGAAATAATTGACAGTAATGGTTTTCCTAGTCCTGAAACTCCTGAGTTGCTGTGCCCAGAAGAGATTGCCTCATGTCCTGAATGCCACTTCTTCCGAACCAGAAAATCATTATTAGCCTTTATCTCTTTCATATTTGTTGCTTTTATTGTTACTATATTCTTTATTTCTTACTACTCCAAGAGGGTAGAAAGAAGGTATAAATAGAGCTGCCTCTTTGAATGCATGACTCACTGCCCTTTCTCTTGCATCCCCTTGGGAAATCGAAAATAAGAGTGCACAATGTCATGATTGCTTCAGCACCAGGAAGGCATTTATGTTGCCTGATACTGCAGGACACTGACCCTGAGAAGAGATTGCTAGCATATGGCTTCCAGAAATCGTTTTCTCTGGTTTAGTACATTTGGTTTATGACCACTCCTTAATTCCTGCGGTTGGAATTATCTCACAACTTTCCCTGGGACCTTTTGTTGAGCAGATGCTTTCCCTTCCTTGGTTTTCCCTCACTGAGTTGGACAGGTAAAAGTATGTTTTGAAGACATGGAGTGATGGAAGAGCCTGAATGTCAAATTCTCCAAGAGAAGACTGGGGAGAAACAAAATGGTTTACTTTTCCAAATTAGGGTTTAATGATCATGTTGCATGATCAGAGCCAACACCTGACTGGATCAGGGAACATGACTGAGCAGAGATGGAGGAGAATTGCACAAAGCAGTGCCAGGGGAAAGGACACCCCCTTTCCTAAAGCAGATGCAGAGGGAAGAACAGGGGCACAGGAGTCTGTGCTGCTGAGAGCTTTCGGTAAATTAGTTAACTACTACTCAGGTTGCTGATGGCTGCATCCAACTTCAGGATGTCATTGGGGAACTTCAGATAATGAACTGTGTCTTTTTCAGTGGGGAAAGCAGCAGGGGTATGCCCAGAAATTGCAGGGGTCATGCCATCTGATGGGAAGAGATGGGAAGGGTGAAAGGGCTTCCTCTTTGATTTGCTCATTAAAAAAAGCATAGAGCAGGAACTGGGATGTCCTTGGTGTCTCAGCTGCCAGAAAACTGTGTGTCTGACCCTGCGCCCTGGTGCCCTGTACCCATGGACACGGCAGGGCAAGGGCACCCTGTTTCTGCACTTCTTGCAGCAAGTTGCACACAGCTGGCTCCGCTACTTACCTGATGGAAACTTGCAGGTAATTTAGTAAGATGGTCTCTGCACGCCATTTGTGTTGAGTGTGGAGACTTTAAATCCCGGCATTTTGGTGTAATAATCCAGCACTGTATTGCTGCTTTTGCCAGGGTCTGAGATTCTTGGAGCTGTTGCTCCAAGTCTCGTCCAGGTTGGCTGGAGGGTCTCCTTTGCACAGCTGGATTTGGCCCTGGCAGCATTTCATCCCAAAGTATTACTGAATGTCTGCGGGCCTCATTTTTCTCTCGGCAAGATAAATTAGCCAAATATTAGCAACATTGTTTATTAGTAGGAATAGAGAGAGAATGGAAAAAAAACCTCCTATGTTATTTTGCCTGCCTTGTGAATCACTGCTTTAGGGGTGTCCTCAGTATAAAGCACTGAGGTAATTTTTCTCCATGTTCTAACTCTAGGCCTGCATTGCCTTCAGTTGTAATTGTATTTTTCTTGCTATGTGAATAATGTCTGTCACTGGAAAGAGTATTTTAAAGGAAATGTGCTCTGTGTTAATTAAGAATTATTTATCTACTAAAGCTGATTAGGCTGTATTAAATGTGATGTTTATCTACTAGATGACTAATAGATAACTAACAGATAACTAAATGACCTCCAGGGTTCTTCTCAATCTGAATACTCTATGATTCTGTGATTTTACACTGTAAATTAAAACTTACATATGAAGTGTTATTTTCATCTGTAACTTAAGATTATATTATTTCTTAAATAATCTATAGAAATAGAAAAGAATTAGTATCTTATCATAATGATTAATATATTTGTCCTCTAGTTCCAGTCCTAAAATGCTCTCTCTTTGCACTAATATACATTTTGGTATGGAGATTAAGGTGAAAAATTCAGGGTAAGTGATGAAGTATTAAAAATATATATAAAAAATATTTATAGGCTGATAGGACTTGCTGCAGAAGAGCAAATTTTAAACTGCTGTTTATTTATGCATCGGTGCCTGGTGCAGTGTGTATCGCAAAGAAATAGCTCTCCCTAAGTGTATGAAATGCCAAATGGCTTTCTCCATGGCATGTCAATGAATCACCTTGCAATACATTACTCCAGTAGTCAGATGCCTTCACAGTACATAACAAAAAGTGACATTCATTTAATACAAACTGTAGCCAGGTCATGCCTAACTTGTATGTTATATGCGTGCAAGTGTACATTATAATGATTTTGCTGTTGGTAAAACAAGAAGAGTCTGGGCCTGGTCTTTCTGAGAAGCTCAGCGTACGTGCCTCCCCTGGATTTGAGGGGGTTCAGGGGGCCTGGGCAGGGCAAGTCTAGAAGAGCACGGGTGCCACGCTGGTGGGCACCAGCCTGTCCTGACACTTCACTAACCATTAACCGTCCAGCGAGCTGCTGCCCTATGCTATTTAATGGCCCAGCCGCAGCGCAATGTGTGAAACAGCAGTCCGAGCACGGAGGAGATGCTGCAGGCTCTTCCCATGGAGACGCTGGGTGATATGTAACCACCGACAGGCAGATGGCACCAGCTGGATATCTAATTTGTAGGTAAATTGGGATTTGTTGCTATGAAGCTGTATGATCGCATCCACTCATGGTGCCGTGGCCCATAGAAATAGCGCAGCCTTTGGCACTCTTCCCTTCAGAAGACTTTTTAAATATCACTGCAGAGCAGTCACCAGCTCGGGCTGGGCAGAGCAGTTGCCAAAGTGTCCTCCTAAGCCGTCTGCCTGCGGTGCTGCCTGTGCGCAGCAATGCATAGCTCTTGGCAAATGAATTGCACAGTGATGGGTCAGGGAAAACACAGGCTGGTCTGATGGAGATAATGGTATGGTTTTGCCTCAGGAATCTGCTTCATTTTATGTAATCAGGGGCCAGAATGAGTTTCTTGTCAATCTTCTTGGAAAAAATCACCCTCCACTAACAACAAAAAAGCCCTTGAATAGGCAAAGATTAGGTACCTGTCCAAGGAGAATTGCGGTGTGCTCATGCAAACTGATGCAGTAATCACCTCCTGCAATCAGGCTGTGGGCTGTGGGGCACTTCTTCCATTCAATACCCACGTGTGAGCAATGATCTGGCACTTCCCCATCACCATCTGTGCATTTAGAGCAGAAATGCCGACAGTAGCAAGGACTTTGAGAAGAGGGCACTCGGTACTCCGGCTGCAAAGACAGCTCAGGGGAGGATGGTATTTTGTTTTCTGAAGAGCAGCTGGAGCCTGCATGTGATGGATGTTAACATGGAGTATCTTATGTAGACTAGTTTCTTGATTTTAACCATGTTTCTAGGATGAAATGTTGTTGCCAGTTTGCTCAATGCTCCAAATTAGACATGTTGTAAAATACAAAATTATATTTTTATTCAAAATATTTTTGTGACTTGAGTGCAAAGCTTCTGTTTCATTTCTTGAAAAGATTTTGCAGTATGACTGTGGGAAGGATGTCTTTGCTAAATGAAAGAATGAATACTATATTGTTTTTATAACAATCTCAGAAATGAAATAAAGATGCTGTATGTAACACATTGTAACATGATCTCACTGTTTAATCTGCCCAGTTTCTCTGTTTGCAACATCAAGTACAGAGTACCTTAGGAGAGGCTGTTACGATAACTCTGCAAGGAGTTTGTGTTGCCATTTGTTTTTCCAATGCCGCTAAATCACTTTTATTGGAGATTGCTGGGGCCTGTGTCTAAACAGAGATTTTTCCAACAGACCTAGGGTTTTGGAGGGGTTTTGGTTCTTTGATTTTTTTTTGTTGATTTTTTTTT
>VZTL01050273.1:0-24005 GCA_013400535.1 Scopus umbretta | reverse complement strand
AAAAAAAAAAAAAATCACACCCTATCATTACATTATGAATACAGCTATCAAGTGATATAATTTCCTTTATTGTTTCCTGTCCTTAATATTATTGAGCATTATTAACCAGTTCTCTGTTATTATCCAACTGCTACCTTTTACTTCAGCAGTGGTTTCATTCCATAGAGGCTAAAGCAATTCCTGCACAAAGTGACTTTTATATAAATAGGAAACAATTAAATTCATCAGCTTAAACTAAGAAGTCTGAAATCTAGTAAGATCTGAAAACCAGAACATCTTCTGAAAATTAGATTCAACTTAGACTAAAGAAATCTAGTAAATTATTTCAACCTTGATCAGTCTAATGCTTTGTGCCTTTTCTTGGTAAAGCATTTTGAAATCCTGAGTTATTTATACAATGGCCAGCAATGTTTTTATGCTTTAAGGGCTATTTTCTCAGTTAAAATAAATTAGCATAACTCCGCTAAAGTCAAAGTGCTATTCATTAACCAAGTGAAGATATCCATTTAAAAAAGCCAATTCCCCAATACATTGAAGATCCCACTTTACAGTCATCAGCTGTCAAGACACCTAAAAGTAGGCAACTATCAGAAGCATTGTGGCCACATATGAATATGGTCAGTGTGCTACTAACAAACAGGTGAGGTCAATGGAAAACTTTATTTATACTGGTTTTCTTGTTGTTATTAAGAAAATACTTTTACTACAGCCGTGATGAAATAAAATTCTAAACAAGTTCTAGGCTTTTATTTGTGATTGTGGAAACATATTATGGTTTTGAGGGTTACTCAGGGTGTTTTGATGGAGATATTTAATATACAGCAATAATAAGGAACAGGTCTGCAACAGAAAAGTAGAAAACATTTTATGTATGGCAGGATCTGCATTTACTCCTTCTTTTCATATCTGGACTGCCCAGTGCCTGGTTTCTGGAACCAGTGCTGTTTCTGCACCAGTGCCTAAGGTTTATTTGGGGAGGGGAGGGAGAAGGACTGCTAATGATCTCCCAGAGATAAATGAAATTGCTGATTTAGTCAAGCTCATTCTTGACCTTGACACAAGATGGGACAGGCAAAGGGAAGAGCTCAAAATAGAGCAAGTGAAAGAAAGGAAGATCAAACGAATGCTCAGGTCTGGCCAAGACCCCCCCTACATTCAGCTAACACCTGGCTGAGTTAGAAAACATGACCAGCCCAACCTTCCTGTTGGAGCCGATTGAAGCTGTCAGCTCCCGGCTTGTCACCCACTGCATCAGGAGGCCCCTGGGCTGCCACAAGAGCCCTAATTAGGCAGAAATGGCACTTCGGCAACTGACCCGCCAGGACCTTTGGCAAAGCATTTAACATCATTAGTTAACATTTTTATTAAAAAAAGTGTGAATGTAAATGAACAGCCAATGCATTTCAATAGGGTTTGTCGGTGGCATTGCACGCCCCCCCACTCTCCCAACCACACACACACTTTTTTGCATGAATAGTTCACTTGTTTTCTCTAAAGGGGGATGGGGATGTAGAGAATGTTTTTCCAAGGGAACTAGACATGTTCAAAGCAGAAGCAAGGTCTCAAACAATCAGACACAAACTCTTGCCTTTTGGGGAGTGTGTCAGTGAGTGAACAAACAACTAAATGCAATCTTACCTGCAACATGCCTAAGGGGACATCTGAAAGGGAAAGTATGCATAACCCACACTGGAACAGAGAGATACACAATCACACACCCATCTGATTGCTCTAAGTGTGTTCATTGTATTTTTGGTCTTTTCTGTTACATCCAAGAATAGGTACCTAATCCAGCAAGCCTGCAACCCTTTGCCAGACTTACCAAATGCTACAGCAATGTAAAAGGATGAACGTCTAAGAATATACTGTCCCCCTCTTTCCTTATAATTTCTTTAATCTTTGCACATTACCTTTGACAGAAGATTATAAAAAAATACCACTCAGGCATATTAACAACCTACCTTAATTAAGTCTCCACTGGCAGCAATTTATGTGTGAAAAGTTATTTATTCATACAGAAGAGTATGCAGCCTTGAGACACTTTATTAGTACTCTTTTTTTTCTGCAGGTTCTTTAACTGGAGAGTTTCTGTAATCTATCAATAGTTGACCAAAATTCTGGGACAGTTTTTTGGTGATAAGAGACACAATAAAATGAAATAATTACAAACATACTTTTTAATAAAGAACTGGACAGGACTTGGAAGGGTGTCCAGTCCTCAGATATTTTGTGTTTACTTTGCAGGAACATGCCCCAGTCCAAGCTCCTTTTATTTCCTTTGAACCCATTAGCTCCTTCTTCCTCCAATGGAAGATACAAAATATAGCTCTGAGGCTGTTTCCTTAGGCCAGATAAAGACTATATTACCTTAGGTTTTGGAATTTGCTCCCCCAGTCTATAACAGCCATATGTTACCAGCAACACTTTTGTCCCACAAAAGAAAAGATATTTTCATTTGTTAGGAAATCATTCCATTACATTGTAGCTGCACAGACTGTCACTTATGCCTTCTAAAATAAAGTACAAAAGTAATAAAAGATTAAAATAGATCTTCCACATAAGGTACTCAGGATAATGTGCTGAATTAAGATGTTGGTTCAAAACCCAACTCATCAGACTTGCTCTGCAGCCAACGGAAGGTTATCTTCTTTCTCAGATCCACATATTAGAAACTGGAATAACAACAGTATTGTCATTTTCTCACACACTGGAATACTGAGAGGTTCTGGTCTCTGACACTTTCCAAGCCACAGAAATGCCAAATTTGGGGGAGGTACGGGGGGAGAAACTTGGCTATGCACCTTATCCCTGTTTGTTCAGTTTGTTCAATAAACCAAACTTCCCCCTCAAGCCTGACCTCAGGGCACAGGGAGAAGCACTGCACTTCTATCCATCACCTGACAGGGAAAACCAGAAGACCATACCTTCAGCCTACATCAGATGCCTCACAAATCTCCCATTCTGAGACATGGCAAAGTTTGTATCCAAAAAGCCAGAATAAGGCTACCCCAGGACATACCTCCACCCCACCATGCAGGTGCAATCATTGCTTAGTTTCTTTTCAGGAAAATTCTATCTTGTGTTTGTGTTATGCCTAGTATAAAAAGGTCTGACTGGCATTCTAGGACCTCTGCACTAATAACAATATGCACACACAGTAACAAGATTTGTACATGCAGAGGAAACAAGAAGAATGTCACACACATACATGATACACATGAATACGCTCACACACTCAAGGACTGTCTGTTCACAGCATGGGTAAAACCTTCTCCTTTGTAAATGCTTTGGGATCTATAGATTATGTCATAGAAGTTCTTTGTGTGTGTGCGTGCACACAAATAAGTGCTTTCATTCTCTTTTTAAACAGGTATGTGTAGCCTTTGAGGACACTATAGAAACATTAAAACAACATGGACTTCCAAATATATATTTTTAAAGCACAACACCAAGTCTAGAAATCCATGCAGGAAGCCTGGCTTGATCTTTTGACACACCTGTGACAGCAAGTGAACAGCTAACTTTGGCAGTATTCAAATCATTGTTTACCAGTGAATTAACGAAAACAAAATCCATATCTTTCTTTCTAGAGCAGAAATAGGAAGAGATAAACATTAGAAAAATGTATTTGCTGGCAAGGTAACTTGCCTATCCCAATGATGCTGGATTTTAGAGGTCATTAGCTTAAAAGCAGTATTAGCAAAAAGAATAAATGCTCTTAGGAATTGGCCAAAAAGCTGAATCATACAAAGCTCAGAAAGTTGGTAACAGTAAAGGTGTCTGTATCTGACCCCTTCTCCCATCACATGACTATTTTCCAGTCTAGTTCTTCAGCATGGCTTCTCCTTTCCCGCTGGGAACTAGACGGGTGGGTGAAGGGAGAAAGAGGTGACAGCTTACTGAAAAGCTCCTGCTCCCTGCCTAGTTTTGGCACATTTTCTGCAGGTGCCTCGCACTATAGCCACAATAGGCTCTGGAAGAGAGGATTCAGACCTGTCAACAGCTACAGGAGGCAACTCCACAGCTTTGTCTTACCGGCTAACTGGATTGTCTGCTGTTCTGAACCCGGCAGCGCAGGCACCCGTTAATGAGATGAGCCCCTTTTTCCTCTATTTGTTCCTCCCTCTGTTTCTCTTGCCTTTCTGCAATGGTTTAACTTGATCGTATTGGTTCCCTTCTAGTGGGGATTGCTCCAACGATCAGATAAGATAATTGCCTGCAGAATACTGCTCAGCAACAACTATTACTTCCTTGGCTGAAAATGTCAGAGCAATTGAAAGCTCTTAGTGCTAAGTTCAAGAACAAGGAGGCAAAAAAGAAGCAGCTCCTATATATGGATGTATCTGTGTATGTACAGCAAGTTTGCAGTGACTGGCTCTCCTGGACGATCTCACTTCATAAGCACCACTTTCAGCATATTTTATATTTTCATGACTTTTTTTAAGAAGCTAAATGACATAGACACACCAATTTACATAAGGAAGTATTTCTCTCATTTACTTTGGATTTGTATGTAATTTACTTCAGCTTTGGAGGACAATATTATATAATTGCCTCTTTTGCATTTTCGCCAGTTCCTATTCCATTTCTTAGAACCCAAACTAAAGCAATTTATTTTTAATTTTAGAATATTGTCTCTATACATAAGATGCTGAGGGAAAGCCTGGAATGGTTTGAGAAAGTCAGTGGAGTTACTGAATAGTGCTGTGAGTTTAATGCCCTTCTGATTTAGTAACTTGCTAGCAATAGTGACTTGCCAAATATTCAAACAAGATCATGTTTTGTGCTGTGTAGCTTTATGAAGTTAAAGCTACATGACAGCTGATAGAAAAATGCTATACCAAGAAAAGGCCATGTAAATATCACACTCTGATCTAAGTACAATTAAAATACAGAAATAGTTGGGCCAGTATTTAATTCATTTCTTCATCTGAAACACATGCTGTCACTTCTAACAAACACGTGATGTTACGCACTGATGAACAATTCAAGAGAGCACCCAAAGACATCATGCTTTTTATCACTAAAGTGTGTAGGCTCTAGAGATTTTGTATGAAATCAAGATCTCCACTTACTTGACTGACAGTAAAAATAAGCAAGAAAAAGCCCACACTTGCAAAAACTTACTCAGAGTAAAATCAGAAAAACTGCACAAAATCTCATCTTTTATCATTTTCCAAATCACATTTCTTCTATACTACATATGCACTGTCACCAATAACACACCATCACAAAGTCATAACCATCAAATCGTTTACTCTAAATTCCATCATGAATAAATAGCTTTTGGAAGCTTCTTAGAGTTTTGCAAAAAGGATAGAGCTGGATCAGCAGCTGGATCACTACAGGCTGTTCATATACTGAGGAACCACCACACAGAAATTCCTTATTCTTTGGTAAGGAATTCCAACATAGGCAACTACATGATGGCTGTTTTATATAGTATCACAAGATTACAAGCACCCAAATCAGTGTGACTACTAACATATCTGGAGAGATCCAGGCTCCAATATAATTGAACCAGACTTACACTGGTTTAATTACATGAAGTAAAGAACCAGATGCACAGGTTGTTTATACACTGAATATTTTAGAAACTGAACTACTATATTAGAACTAATTTCATGGTTACATTTTGTTATACAGAGCTACATACAGTAGGCTTTGCTCCCTGATAAGCTGAATGAATTACAGTATAGGTATCCAGTTAAAGTAAGCAGTGATTTCTAAAGTCCATTATAGAACTTATTCAGAATTACTTTAAAGCTTTTGCTGCATGATAGAAATTTTTACAGCAGTGAAGTAAAAGGATTCAGCAGATGTGTGAAATACCATTTCCTCTTACTCTTTTCACAAGTACAGCTTGAAAATTCGGTAATTGCAAGATGCTCAATTTTTTCAAATATACAGTCCCACAAATTGTTTGTCAAAAATAGAGTGGAAATTCTATCTTAAACTTCAGCATCAAGAACTGTGACATAGGAAACTGAGAACAAGTGATCTCTCTTTCTGTCTGAAGCTTAAGCTAGCAGTCTGACTCTGGAGCCCTTGACAAAAACTCACACTTCTACAGAAAAGCTGGAAGTGGTAATTGCTACTAATGCTTGTCCTGAAACAACATGGCCTTTGAATGAACTCCCATTACAGGGCAGACTAGTGCAGTAGCTTCGCAAACACTTCATGGTAGTCCTGAAAAAATGACCATTTGTAAGCAGGAAACACAAAAGAAAAGCTCTACTATCTTCGGACAAGTAGCCAGGGAATTTAAGATGTTCCTGTGCTCTTTTCTTGCTTGTTACTGTCAATGCTCACAGAATACGGGTAGAATTAAAACACAAAATTGCTAATTAAGAGCTATGCTGTTTCTTAAGATATTTTGCTGCAAGCAGGCAGCAATTCATGGCAAATTAAAGCCTAAAAACCTTTCAACTTGTAGATCATATGCAAGAAACAATGCAATGCTTGGTATACACAGGAGGTCATGAGTAGGTGATCCGACAGTCCTTTGTGGATTTAAGCTTCTAAGTGCTAGGATACCATTTAACTTTAAAATAGAGCGATAGTAAGCACTTCTCAAAATAATTTCATTGTGTTATTTACTCATACACAGCTTGCACTGCCAGAATGTTCTAGGTTGGGTGTGATGGACTGCTTCCCTCCCTGTGAATGGAGCTGGTAACTGAGTAGTAATAAACTGGCACAGTCAAAAAACGTAAAGGTTTTACACTCTGACAAATACAGTTGTGTACATTTGGTACTACTCTTGGCTTGATTACTAGACATCAGCAGTTGACAATAAATATATCCTCCTTCTTTGCTAAGGAAAGCGGTGATTTTTATGATGGATGTTTGGACATTAGGTGTACTGATTGCTTTCTGCTTGAAGCCTGCTGAGTTTTACATACCGTCCTTCTCATTGCTTTAGGTGTGTTTCACAAAATGTACAATTGCAAATGCACTATCTTCCTCCAGTTCTAGAGGGTTTTCTGTCAAAAAATTCTTTCTATCAGTTCCTCCCCTCATGTTGCCTTCAGTAGCTATTTGTAAGAAATGAAGACTAGAAAGCAGCAGTCCTGTATCACAGTTAAAGTTACATTCCTATCAGTGCAATACACAGCGAGGAGGCAATATTTTCAGTGGATAGCACACATGGTTTTTAATAAATATACAAGTCCCGACAGAAATTTAGAGTCTGACACTGAGTTCTATTCTTAAGCACAATTCCAGTTATGCTCCAGCAAACCATAATCTTTCTTATGCTAACATAATCAAGCACACCATGTCAATACACCATAACCAAACATAGTTATGGAATTCCCATCAGTGCAATTAATGCAAGAAAGATATGGACTTACTCGAGTGAGTCCTGCGCAGGGCACAAAGATGATTAAGGGACTGGAGTGTCTTTCATAATAGGAGAAGCTGAGACAGCCGGAACTCTTCAGCCTGGAGAAGAGAAGACTCAGGGGGCTCTCATCAATGTGTAGAAATATCTGATGGGAGGGAATGAAGAGGAGGAAGCCAGACTCCTCTCAGTAGTGCCCCACTGGCAAAACAAGAGGCAATGGCATAAATTTAAAAATTGTACATTCGGTGTAAGACAAGAATATGCTTTTTGCTGTGAGCATGATCAAACGCTGGAACAGGTTGCCCAGAGAGGTCACGGAGTCTCCCTCTGGGAAGATACTCAAAACCTGACTGGACATGGTCCCAGGCAACCTGCTCTAGCTGACCCTGCTTGAGCAGGGGAGGTGGAGTAGCTGATCTCAAGAGGTTGCTTCCAACCTAAATGATTGTGATTCTGTAATTTACATCATAGTATAGCTTCAAGAAAGAAAGATTCAGTTTTGTGAAAACTCATTTGAAAGCCGTATCCTTGTGTTCTAGGAATCTCAAATAGTGGGATAATATTTAATAGCATTTTCTTCTAGATGTCATCATGTTAATTACCTTACTTATTTGGTATATTTATCAATCATTATGTAGAACCAAAAATATTTTCCGAAAACAAGTCACATTCAGAAATAGACTATTTCTACATTTGCCTACAAATATTTGATTCCTGAAACCTGTTTATCAATGTTTAAAGAAGAAAATGAAGGGAGGTTTTGTATTAGAAACAGTCACTATCTCTATGTCTGCATCAGCCAATGCTTAATTTTATAAAATAGGGATATTTGAAATCTGAACTAATCCCCTCTGTGCAAACGCACCATGCCTGACTACTTCTCCAACAGCCACATCTTTTCCAAAACGCTTCAAACCCAGCAGACTGACCTCATATTCATAGACCTCTTTAACTTCAAGCCATTCTGTAAGCAATGCTATGGATTTACAAGTCTCATCAACTTTCAGTGGAAGCCAAGGGTGTTCAAGCTCACTCAAAATCTGCTGTTTGAGACAAGCCACACAACTAGCTCTTAATGAAGTTCTGTCAGTACATAGAAATTTATAATAATAGTATTTTGTGGATGAATACACCCCCGAGCAGTAATGCCAGTCGATAGATTATTTTTCTTCAAAATAAGGTATATTTCATTGCATCAGCTGGATATTATTCAAACGTATGGCTGAGTATCTTATATGGAACTGTGAATATTATGTGTTCTTCAGAAGTCATACTCAGTTTACAATCACATCCAGCTTCAAAAATGTGCATATTTTTTTAAGAATATCCTTTTCCTTTTTTTTTTTTTTTTTAACTGAGTGTTGAACTGAAGAAAACTATTAAAGATAACAATGGAAATAAGGGAATATAGAGAATCTGATCTCTGCAATTCACGTAGCATTTCCCTAGCCTCAGGGGAGCTGAATAGTGTTTGTAGCAAAACGTAGGATCAAAATGGTTATAAATGTAATATGACTTTCATACAAGATCTGAAAAATCTGGGGCCTTGTGCAAATAATACCAGCAACAGGAGGCAAGTTTTTTTGGGGAGGGAAAAAAAAAACAAACCACACAACACGTATTTTTGAATTAAAGAAACCTAAATTACTGCAATGGAAAAAAAGGAAGTCAGTTATAAATTCATATGATCTTATGGGCTTATCCCAAAATGATAGTCAAGCTTTTGCTCCAGATGGTGCAATAGTGTTTGTGACATCCACTTTGAACTGCAATCTAGTTATGTGTCAAGCAGGAGAGTCCATTATTCACAGCATCAGTGCTGGGGAAAGAAGGTTAAAAGTTCAAGACATGCCCCAAGTGATTAAGGTTGTAAAAATCAGGAGATACACCATGGGGAAAAAAAAATGCCATTCTTCCTTTTCTTCCATACTCAGTTTGTCCCAAAAAAATGTGTTTAAGCAAAAAAATCACAGGATGCAGGAAAGCCCCAATTCTCAATGGTAATGCAAAAATTACCTTTTTATTTGAACTCCCTCTGCTACCAGCTGCACTTTTCCTGGAAAGGAACAGAAAGGCTTCTCTTAAAATCTGTCAGCAAGTTACAGGACTTGAGAACTCAATTAACATCATTTCTCACCACTGCGATATTCACTTCAGCTCTTATATACTTGTAAGTAACTTGGATTTCAAACTTACTTTTTGTGTATCCCACAGCTCACCAGTTCATCTGCACTAGTCAAGTTTCACTTCTCAGTCATGTAAGCCTTTGATCTGCTAACCAGTAACAGATAACCTACAGATTGCTTCCAACCACTCCAAAAGTTTCTGTATTTGGAACTGCAAGTTCCACTTCTCAAATAGTTGAGTGAATTTAGGGAGGTTCTAATCCAATATAAAAGGAAAGAAGAAGACGCAAAGCCTGAAGGGTGAAGCTAAAAAAAATTAATTAAAAAAAAAAAAAATCTTCTGCAAAATTCTTTATAGTGAGAGCAATAAATGGGAAGACTTACCAAAAAAAAAAAAAAAGGTGCTTTAGTGCTCAGAACCTTTAAAAAGGTATCAGATCATTCTTTTCAGAAAGGTAGCTCATTTCAACGAACAAGTCAGAAAAGTAGAAAAGTGTAATTCCCTTCTAAATAACACATTACTTTTTCTATCTGCTGTTTGAACTGCAGGTTCAAACTAGAACATCAAGAAAACCATTCTGACCATAAAATAAAGAGATGATGAAGAAAAATAAATTCCGCTGACTGAGTTTTCCTTTAGCAGTAATTACCCAGCCTCAGAACTAGCAAACTTAAGTACATGTTCCCGCTTTTCTAACTCTGTTCATCTCTGAGTTAGATTGCTGGTTTGTATAAACTGCAAATGTGTTATGGCCACATTGCCAAATCATCTTTGAGATTATATCAATACCTTATATGCTGTAACTGAGGTATGAGCACACATTTTTATTTTCATGTCATAGAAAATATTTAATATGAATTTCACGAAGCCTGGTAACATTCCAACTCTGTATATATTTGTAAGTGTACTAACATTTCAGAGTATGATATTGACAATATACTGACAAAAATCCCTATAATGCATCATGTCAGGGTCTCTGAACTAGGTAGGCTTCAATAATGCCTTAAAGCTCCCAACAGTTACTTCAAAATGCACGCACCAAGAAATCGTGTAGTAAACTCCTGATATCTAAGACTAAACCTAGTATTCCTCAATAACCTGTGCGTTAAAACTATAAAAACCAGTTATATCACAGAAATTTGAGGACAATCTTCTGTAAACTCAAAAATCAGCTCAAAAACTTGCCTTTAAATATTGTGCGTTCCAAATCACTTTTAGCATTAGAATGATAAATCAAAGCCTATCAGCTCTTGCATTTTAGTTCAGCAGGCTCCTTTGGAGAAGGCGAGGCTCACCCTCGCACAGCAGGAGCTGAACAGACCCACAGGAAGAATCCTCAAACTTTAGAAAGAAATTAGTACTAAAACCCACTCAACTTGAAGTAACCATTGGAGCGGAGAATGATTACTCAAGGCAAATGAACTCTTACATGAGTACTTTGGAAATTAAAATAATAATGCTCGAGGGGAAAAAAAAAGACCTAAATAATTATTAGAAATTTCCAAATATCCAATACATATATTATTCAAGTTCTTGGAAGTTTTTTTATTTAGACTCAAAGCCCAATCTAAATGTTATGTTCGGCTGCATCCTAGGACCAAAGTTTTTGTTTACTCTTGTACATAAAGTTATATTTAGCTTTGTTAGCGGAGTTTATCCTTTATAGAATACAGAATATTAAGAATTTAAAGAAAAACTACAGAAGCATTTTAGGTGTGAAAAGAAAAAAATTAAAAAGCCTTTTTTATTTAAGAAACTAAAATGCCTCAAAAACGCTAAATGTACTTGTACAAGAGTATTTGTATCACCAAGCTAAAAAGGCAGTCCTGATTTTATTGGAAATGTCATGCAGTTCTTATGTACTCAGACTTGACTTCAAAGAAGACCCTGTCAGTGGAATGAGCACACATTACTCTTCTATGAAATCCTACAAGAACACAGATGGCAGTGAGACCATGATCTTAATTGATTTAAGGGGCAAGTTTATATCTTTAAAGAAGCATTTTAGAACAGCAAAAAGCAAATCCTTTATGCAACACTTAAGCATGCCGTATTATACTTGGTTTTAGAGTGCCCCAGATTAGTACCACATACAAATACTCGAGTGAGATACAAAGCATCTTGCAAAAGGAATGTACACGATACAATATCATAAATGAGCAATAGCTGACCATAATTTATTTCCTGGCACAAGAGTTATAGTAAAGGCAAGAGGTGATAAAAAATTATGTACAGCTGCTCTTGAAAGAAACACAAGACCCATTTCTCTATCCACCCAAAATACTATACACTCCAAAAGATTTTGGGAGAAAATCTGTTAAGATATCAAAATATGGTGTTACTGGACATCCCTAGGAAAGTGATGATTGCAAGCTTATAGAGCTGTTTCATACACTTTAAATATGCGTGTTGATGTAAGCGAAGCCTCTTCATTGTTTAAAAACAAAAAGGGAACAGTAACTGTAGGGTGTCATTCATACCTGGTCATTTCTCAAAGGCCAGAGTCACACCACGCACAGGCTTTTCCTCACTAGGTTTGTTCCTCGGAGCTTGCTACATATACTTTGATTAGAGAGTTTTTAATTACACTTCAGCCTGTTAGCACCATGGGGCCAATAAAACTTAGGGAAATAGAACTCAATTCTTTTCATTCAACACAACTGTTAACTAAACACCAATTAATTACACCCATGCAAGCCTAATGAAGATAATGGGGTTGCAGAGAGTTCACCGATGGTATGAAGTGGCTTACAGTATCCTAACCTTAATCAGTTAACTACTTCATAATAGGTAGGATCATAGGATAAGCCACCCTCTTTCTACATACGTACAATTACTATTACCGTTAATGGAAATTACATGGCCATACAGACAATTCACGTAACGTTCACTTGATCATGAACCGAAAATGGCAAATACTTGAGGGAAACCTTTACCAGTATTTCAAATGGTTTATTAAAAAAAAAAGAGTGCAAAGTTATTAAATAAATTGAGTATGAATCTGCTTCAGCTCATTGCTTTCCTAAAGACAAAGCTGACAAGTTTCTTTTCCCAGACAGTTGATCAATACCTACAGAGCAATACATGAAGCTGTTTCTCCATGATGCATTTTATTTAAAAGGCACAAGGTGGGAAACTGATCTAGAGGCACTTGAAACGTATCAGAAGGTACAGCTCTTGCATCGGGTTTTATTATCTAGCGTACGATGATGCTCTCAGAGCAGGACACCAGCACCGTTACCTCCAGAAGTCTGTTCTTCAGGGAACATTCAATTAAACTGGAGCTTTCTGGGCTAAGCACGTGCATGCGGCGCAGATCTGGGACAACTCCACTAGTGCCACCCGGCCCACCGACCGCACAAGCCCCTCCTGAGCAGTAAGGTACCCACAGGCACAGCCGCCCACCGCGCTAACCTGTTCTGAAGGAGGAAAACCTAACCAGGGAGTCGCTGCCCGCTCTCCTCAAGGAACAGGTAGTGTCAGTTAGAAACTTCTTCCGAGGAAGCAGCTTAAAAGAAGAGGATTTAACTCTCTGGAGGGGTACCATACTATTTCTGAAGGATGTGAAAGGAAAAGAAAATGATTCAGTAGGGATTTTTCTTCATTATCACCCAACCTAGAGAAGAGAACATACAATGAGCAAAGGTCTACACGTATTGATTTGAGAGCTGAGGAAGTGTGCAGCTAACAGCTTTTTAAGTATCTCCATTTTCAGTTACTTCAACAAAATTACCAATGAACAGTGTAACAAAGTGAAAGTTTTTGTAGGAAATTGCAGACTAAAAATGATCATTTAGCTTGCGAAACGTTTCTTTTCATTGAAAGTAAAGGGCTTTTAAACACCCAAGTAGAGTTACTGGGGCATTTTGCAGCGTTCTCCTCACTAGACATTTCACAAGCCATAATCTGTCTCTCTTTCAGGACGGTAATCTTACTCAATTTTGTTGTTCAGAGACTTTTAAAACTAAAGAGCTCGAGGCACTCCGGCTTGGAAGGCCGTAACCAGCCTCTGAGGGAAGCTGAACACCGCAGGCCGTTCACAGAACCCACCGACCCACCACCTCCCCGCTCGCCGACCGAGCCCGGCCCGGCATCGCACCGGCGCCAGGACGCTCCTCAGCGGCTCCGCGGGAGCCAGGCGCCATTTGCTGAGGGCCCCACAGCCCGGGCCGGAGACAGCCCCGGGGGGGGGAACAGCCCTTGGGGGACGGCAGCCCTTGGCGGGGGGACGGACACACGACAGGCCCGCCGCCCGCCGGGACGGGAGCACAGGGCTCTCGCGAGACCCGCCCCAAGGGCTTGGTAACCTCCAGGTTGATGGGAGGAGCTCGGCGTCGCTGTGGTTAAAATTAAGCGTAAATAATTTCCTGCTGGCTCGGGCAAGGGCTGCGCTGGTTTTGTGTGTGCGAGCAGTTGGACGGCGGGCCAAATACCTTGGGGCTTTCTGTCCTGGGCTGGGTGCTCGCCTGAACACAAAACCGGAGAGCGTTGCCTTGGGTGGGCCAAATGGACGCCCCTAATAGAACCGCTGCTCGGCGCGGTGATGCCCGGGGCCGGCGGCAGCAAGGCCCTGGGTGCTACTCCCACTGCAGCGGTTCCTGAAAGGCGCATGGGCCGCAGTGGAAGGGTCAGGAATCAGACCCATTTCATCTGTTCCCAGTTGGCAAAATACTGTAGGCGGCAGTCCGAATGAAACCTCTTAGCGGTGGTACTGGAATTGCCAACCCTACAAGAGCAAGCAACTCTTGGAAAAAAAAAAAAAAAATCTAGTACATTCTTTGATGTGAATGTGGCTGTGGAAATGAAACATTTCATTACGTCTCCCATCTCCAAGTGTTTTGACAGCACCAGTGGAACTGGTACACCTGTTCTGGCTTTGCTTGGTGTTTGATGGGTTCCTCTCCTGTGTAGCTATAAGCATTTCCTCGTTTTCCCATTTTGGTAAATCACGGTTTGGTGACCATTTCCAATACCAGCTGAAAGAATGAAACTATTAAGGAAGTACATAGTAAGCCTCAGGTAGCAACTGAGTCCTTTTTTTAAAGCAACATTGGTGTTCATTAAATATAGACAGAGCCCTGAATATATTCTCACAGTTGCATGATGACAGTTCAACAGGCCCATTAAAGATCATGTTGGAAGAAGTAAGAGAACTCTGCCTGCCAGAAGTCTAGGTTTTGACATTTCTTACAGGGCTCAAAGCTTGCTAACCTAAAATCACAGGTCTCCCATGGACTAGTGATCCCCAGCTACCTCAGTTGTCTTGTGTCCTGTTACTAGGTGTGGCATACCCACGATTCCTTAAAATTGTGCCAGCCTTGTTAGCTCAAGTTCTGTCCAGCCAAAAAACCACTTCTAATTAGGAGAGTTTGGTCATTGTGTTAAATAACCTTACACCAAGCGTGTTCTGTATGAGAGGAGTAATCATTGTTATTAAGGAGCTTGCTGACAAGCTTCTCTTCCTTCCAGATTAAATCTTCCACTATGAAGATCTTCAAGTTTGCATTGGCTGAGTATTGAGAAACATGAGCCACTGTACACATGTCTTTGATGAAGCAAGCTTGAAACATTATTTGGTATCTAGGACATTAAGTACTTAATATAAGCAAGAAGTATATTCTGAAAATACTTCTATTTTTTCCCTGTCTGCAGCACATGCAAAATTTTATGCATAGCTTTTCACATGAGAACTTTTTCCGAGCAGGAGGATTTTTGTTAAAGATTGTTTCTAGTTTGTTTGTTTTTTTTTTTTTGGGGGGGGGTACAGTATTATTTCAAAGTTTAATAACTACTTGTTAATGAAAACATGCTACAGAAATGTTAATATAAGATTAGGATCTAGTAGAGTTCTGTCTGCATTTCTAAGAGTTTTTCCTGTCCCGAATCTTTATTCCTTCCTTATGAGAGAGGAGACATGTATTTTTTCAAGATCTTATCCACAGACAAAATTATTGGTTTATAGCAGTTCACTGCACAGGGGAGATGGAGGCTATGTGACTTCTAATAGAAATGAGTTTCGTGAGTAGCACAAGTAGCACAACGACTATTTTTTGTTATTCATTGTAAAGCCAAGTAAGCTTTGGACAAATGCCTATTTTTCCGGGAGGATTAAGGAGATTTTGATACTCATCACGAACTTTGCCAAATAAAACACATTTAACCTGGATGTATCTTTGGTTTTCCATGCTTAGATATGAGTTGGATCTGTTCCCTGGAATCTCATTCTTAAGCAGTTAATATAGAAGTAAATGTGCAGTGTAATGGAAATATTTTGAATACTGGGATGTATAAATGGATTTGCTCAATGGTGGATTTGATTAAAATACATTTAATGGAATAAAAACCTCTTTGCATAGAAATTGACTTTTAATGAAGTTCTTTCTCTTTCATTTAAGGCTAACTACTTTTCTAAATTTTCAAAAGCTCCAGTAATATGCAAATTAGTTGGAAGAAAAGTTCTTGATGGAGTTGGTCAGCCAACATTAGAAGTGGAAATATACTGTACAGTTAAAAACTATGAGAAGGTATGAGCTGCTTCTGTCTGTTTTATTTATTTTAATAAGACAATACCAGGGAGAGGTACTAGTCTACTCACATTGCAAGGAACATTTTACGTTTCATCTTTAATGAAAGGATATGAATCCCTGTGCCTCAACAGTTGAGTAAATAGTGTTGTAACTTAATAAAAAAACTCATGAAAAGTTAGACAGTGGCAGCAACTATAAAAACTTTATTTTCCATTAGACAATACTTGTCTTTATGAGTGGGATGTGACAGTGCATTTTGTATATTAAGTTTTTGTATGTCTTAATGATCATGTAGCTTTTCCTTACACCCCATATCTAGCCCTGTAAGTTCATTTTCATTTTACATTTTTCTTTTTTTTATTTTCAAATCTGTATATTTCTGTTTGTATGACAGTGTTTCAGAAAAATGTAATACAGGTGAAAAACACAGTATAGGTGAAGGCACTTTTTTACACTGAGCTACTAGGCTGATGTGGATGATAGTTAAGTCAAATGCACCTGTCTAGCACCTGCAATGCAAAATTGGTGCTGCATTGCCACCTCTCCTCCAACCTGAAATAGTCGAGATACTGTCTAGCTATTGCGGAGTAATTATTTATACTTTCCCTCAGTTAAACTATGGTTCACTTAATTCTTGAATTAAATATAATTTCATAGATATTCACAGTATGTAAAGTTACTACTATTAATGCAGGCAACTCTGATATTTGTAAATGATGTCTTCATTAAGTGAATTTTCTTAAGAATCTTTTATCCTTCAGCAGTATAGACAGATATGCTTAATATACCTAAGAAAGACAAAATGTAAGTGATGATGAGGGATGGCATTAAGCATGAATGCTGATGAATCATGGTACAACAGGCTACCAAGAGCTGCAATAAAAGATGTCATAATGACTCTATGGTCTTTAAAATAACTCCATTCTGTTCTGATAACGAGAGATATGTATAAAGCAGATCTGTCAGGAGGTTTTTGCCTAAGTACTTAGAATTTAGGTCAAGAAACTAGAATAATGTCTATGATTACCAAAGTATAAGAGACTAGGAAGAAGGTGCTGCATGAAAAAAGATAAGTAAGTGGAGCAAACAGTAGATCTGGAGATAGGTACTTGTAAAGTTAAGGACATATACTTCTTAGTCTTTCAAATGACATTTCGAAGTTAGAAATTAAATAGTGTTTTAAGCCTTTTTACCTTTTTTTGTAGAGGATTTGTTCCACTGTAATGTCTTCTCATTCTCAAATATCTGAAAATGCTTTACCTGAAACAACTGAAGCTGATGAGAAAGAAAGAAATGACTCTGTTAACACTGCTGTGGAATGGGTGAATGAATCACTGAACACAATGTTAAGAGACTCAAAGCCTACTGACCAGTGTAAGGTTGATAAGATGCTTGGGTAGGTCTTGCATATTATGCAAATTATTGCATTTGAAATATACATCATTAATTCATGTTGTAAATGAAAAAAACTTACAGAATATTCAATGTTTTCTAGTATATTTTTTATATATTTTTAGGAAGCGATGTCTATCTGAGATACATTGCACTATATGATGTCCTGCCTTCTTTCATAATTATGATATGAAAATCATGCTGGTTTTTAGAAGGTTTCATTCACGGGATACAAAAATAAGGGTCTCTAAGAAAAAACACCTGAACGTGTTCATAAGTCAAAGGCTCCATTTAAGAAACTCCTTCAGTGCCAGTTTAATTCAGTGGAGATGTTTTTTCAGACTGCAACTCCACTTCTTCAACTCATTGCACTGCAGAACAAAAGTGGTACGAAAGTGAGTGTCTTCTGCCCTGAGCTAATCCACAGAAAACGTATATACATACAGTTTTCAGGCTCTGGTGGAGTCTTCTTTCTGAGAAAGCTACTCCAAAAGGCTTCTTACTTGGGGCAATTAGTTTCTTTGGAAACATGGTTTCTTTAGTAAACATCCATATTTATTTTTTCATGCAAATATTTCTTCTTGGGAGAAGAAGAAACACCTACTTTGGGAGCATCCCGAAGTAAAAAAGAATGG
Source organism: Scopus umbretta (assembly GCA_013400535.1). Taxonomy (NCBI): domain Eukaryota; kingdom Metazoa; phylum Chordata; class Aves; order Pelecaniformes; family Scopidae; genus Scopus; species Scopus umbretta. The sequence continues at coordinate 5,976 of VZTL01050273.1, read as the reverse complement.
CCATATTTTTCCATTCAAAGAAATATGTCTGGTTTTTTTAAGAAAAAAAGGTGTAAAGTAAAAGCATCACAGAGGTATCTGAATGTTTTTTTACGGTAACATTAGAGGAGCTACCTGGCAACAGTTAGGGCTTTCTTCACCCTGGAAGCAGTAATAAGGCCTGTCAACCTCTTCTGTAGCTGGAAGTGTTTCTTTCGGATATATGGCTGAGGGGAATGACACTTTGCTGTAGGGGTAGCAGTTGGGCTGCCACGCTTAACGGTAGCAAACAGACCTAATTGCCTTCCACATGGATTAGCTTTGGGGAAACCTTGATGAAAGGAATAAGGACTCAATTGGAAAGAAACTTGGCAACTGAAGGGGAAGTGAAGACTAATGCATCATTTACACTACTTCATATATCTTACGTGCTCAGTTTTCCCGAATTGGGTGATTGTGACCCATGTATGCAGTTTGCACTTCGTGCAATAATTGAAATTCAGCCACTTCTGAGCTTGCAGCCACTTAGATAACCAGTGTACAACTGACCTATTGGATTAGCAACCTAGGCCAAGCTGTTGTATGTCATGAAGTTATGACAGGATGTGTTACCACCCATGCAAAGCAAATATATCCTTCACACTAAGATTGTCTGCACAGAGCTGACTTTCAAACCAGTGTGATTTGAAAAGCACATGTTAAAGTTTATAATACTTGCTTGTGGTTCTTCTTGTTTAACCAATGCTGCAGATGACTACCAAAAAATAATGTTGACTTCTCCAGCTTCACACAATGAGTCTATGGCAGAAGCTCAAATAGATGTCCTTAATTCATCTCTTAGCATGTTCTTTAGCCTGTATCCTGTGTCTACTTGTCACATGTCTAACAATATTTTGAGCCACTAACCTTTATGCCTTTTCCCTCAGTGAATACTTCACAAAAAAGGTAGAAGAAAAAAAAGAAATTCAAAAGCAAGAAAAAGAAGAAGCAGAAGCCACTCTTGCCCTTACTTCATGCACTCCATCAGCAACAGCACTACCTGGGAAAAAAAAGGCAGCAAGACCAGGTTTTAGTTTATTAAATTTTAATATTTTCTGCAATACGGATATTGATAAAGGTGCTAAAGCACTTTCTGAAGTGTTCCGTGAACACTGAATACTGCAGAACACATGACACAGCGTCTCATGTTTAAAGGGTTTGGTTACTCAGTCCTAAATCTTCCTTCTGATCACAGCGGTTTCCACTGCAGAGATGAGTGATGTCTATCTTGGATACATTGCACTATATGATTTCCTGCCTTCTTTTGTAATTATGATATGTAAATCATGCTGGTTTTTAGAAGGTTTCATTCACGGGATACAAAAATAAGGGTCTCTAAGAAAAAACACCTGAACGTGTTCATAAGTCAAAGGGGGAAAATACAGAGTTTTCTCATCATTCACATGCATTGGTGGAACAGAGTTGCTGCCTTTGTTTCACAGTTGGCTTAGACAGGAGGTTATTACTCTTCAGAGCGAGGAGTAAGAGTGGAGGAGGATGCAAATGAAGAATAAAAATGAAAATGCTAAGGAAAGAAAAGGGAATCACAGAACTGAGCAGGAAAGTGGAACTAGAATTAAGGTAGAAGTTGAAAAGAATGGAAAAAGGGAGGAAGGGAAGTTTCTTGCTAACTGAGAAAAGGAAGAAATAAGGTGAAAAGCAAAAGAGAAAGAAGGAAGGGGATGAGATGGGAATGATGGGCAGTAAAGAGTAAAAAGAAGTAAGCAAATAATGCTACTAAAGGAAAAAATGGTGTGAGAGTAGAGAAACGGGAAGTGTACATGGCCAAAAAAAAACCCCAAAGGAAAAAACCACAATATGTTACCTCCATATATACCTTACCCTCAGAAAAAAAACATTTGTTATCATTTATTGGAAGGACAGAAAATTTTGGCAAATTATTATTTCCTTATCAGTTTAGTTTCAACTGTCATATACTATCAGTAAAACCCCCCAATTAATACGTTAGCTGTGTGCACGGTAGATTCACCTTTGACCTGACACGTAACGTCTGCAGTTGTCAGGTCCATCCAGATGTCATCATGTTGTATAGTATACTGTTAGTCAAGCGTCTGCTGATACATATATTACTTGTTTTCACTAATTGTGTTTTCTTTGTATTGGGTTGTGACATTGACTGTAATGTTATTAGACTCAATACCTGTTAGGAGCCAAAGATTATAAAGCTACTTGTTGTTACAGGAGCCCAGTACAGTAGCAGGTACTTTCAGACGTAGCACCTACGTTGTAATTATGCAGATTACAAAGTAGTATAGCAGAAGGAATCTGCAAAACACTGCAGTTTATCGGAGTTGCCCAGTACTTGATTACTAGTGTCTATGTGTGTAGCTCTTCATCCTCAATGTAAGAGGTATAGAATCTGTGTATAGCATGCAAATGATGTATAATCTAATCTGCATATCCAGTTAAGGTCCCATTAAGAACATTTTATCATAAAATATCATAAAATATTTATATCAAAACTTGTATGGCACTCCTCTTAGGAACCAAAGTAGTTGGTCAGATTTACAACAAAGTCCCCAATGCACATGATTCTTGAGAATCAGACTGCTTATTTCAGTTTCACATAGGTGCTTACTGTAAATGTTCACGTAAGTGCTGCAGGCAATCAATAATGATAGTGGGAACTGCTGGTTTTCAAGCATTTTGGCAAAAGTTACTCTACTCAGTAACTGAGAGGGTTATACGTTCTTTTGAAAATTTAACAAGGCTATGCATGTGGAGTATTTAAAAGACCTGTTCTCTCATTGGAAAATCCAACTGTAATAGGCCTACGTTTTTTCACATTCGTTATTAGAGGAAATCAAGTATGTGTACTCCCAATCAGCTTATAATGTAATCTTCCAAGTTGTTTACGCAAAAGCTGAGCATATAAGGAGGGCGATAAAGAATATTGAAATCATGCTTATGAAAGGAACCTGAAAAATGATATGACATAACTGGGTATAAACATAGATAAATAAAAATACAGATTTCAGTGGCTGAAAGATCTCGAGAAGAAGTGGATTTGAAATACGTTGGACACCAGGGTGAGGACAAATACTTTGCTTACTTGTAAGGTCATTTCATACAGAAGAAATGACAAGATTAAGTTTAGAAAAAAGAACTGATTCTTTTGTAATACATTGAGTACGTACTGAAATTACAGTATCGTATTTACTCATATAAGTGTGACACATAAGCACACATTTTAAACCAAGAAAATATTTAGCTACTACTTCCTGTCTTGCAGGGAAAAGGGTGGCAGCTGCAGAGAGGACGGTCCCACCTGCAGAACCTGTTGAGTCAGTGCTTTGCGGCAGCTTAGCCATCGGGGGAACGTCACTCGCTATAGCTAAGGCTGGTGCCGCCATCAGCCGTATCCCGTTGTACTTACATATTGCACTGCTGAAATGCAATCAGGTACATGTGACTCTTGTCATTTTGTTTATTTTATCCCAGTTATCACAATTATTCTAGAATTCTGAAGCCAGTAGTCCCTCGTGACAACAGCATTAAATATACCTCATAGCATGCACCCTTAAGACCATTGTCTGTAGCAGTCTTTGAACCCTGTGCCATAATTCAAATATACAAGAAATTATTCTGATTTTTAACATTTTTATGTTCACGTGGTACTCCCAATTACAGGATTCACCTAAAGAAATTACTCTGCCACTCCCAATGGTTACTCTGTTGAACTGTGAAAAATTTTCACCTGCAAAACTGAAATTGGTGAAAGAAGTTATTCTTATACCACCAGTTCAGTTATCACTCAAACAGGTACTGTTTCATTATACATATTCTATAGATTTCACTTATATACGTACATAATTATATAGATCTTTTCAATATAGTCCTTACAAACTGTATTTTTCATTTTCTGTTTACTTGCAAGGCCAAAGTTTTAACAAGTGTTAGTGCAGAATTCTAACACAAGGAACATTAAAAGAAGTAAATAGATGAAGATTTAAAAGAAGATACATGAAGATTTCAAGTTAAAAGTGTCTGTGTTAGTATAGAGTAAAAAAGTGCGTTGAAGATGTAGGGGCATTGTGCTACACAACAACAGATTTTAATTTTGTTTAAAATGTGATTTTACATTAGTAGATTATAAATAGTATCAGTTGATTGATAGAGCACACAAAACAACAAAATGTGTAACAAATTCACAGGAAAGCATAAAATCTTTGGGAATAAATTGCTTTAAAAATGAAATTGTGAAGATAGAAGGGCATACAAAGCAGAACAAAATCTATTCAAGGGGCAAGAAGGATGGATGAGACAGACTGGATCGACCCTCTCTTTGTTTAGCCATGTGTTGCATTAAAGAATGTATCTGCACAAGATGCCTACATTAGGGCTCTGATTTCTACTTTGTATGGTGGTGACCTGAACAAATAGCTGAGCTCGATTCTTTTTCCTTTTCCTTTAACTTTTTATAATTGTCACCAAGAGCTCTTAATAAGGTTGCTAATTCTGTACCTTTCAAAGACACAATGCCTCCTAGTGCTCATGGGAGAGTAGCAAGCTGTTTGCTGCAGTGCAAAAAACGTAGCCATTCGTCCTGTCCTGTGTTGATGTGTTGTCAGCTGTGACTGACTTCTGCCCCCCTCAATATTCCTTTACTGGCACAGTTTAAGGAAGTCTGAAATGTGATTTACGAAATTAGCATTACATTTTTACTCACTCAGCTGAAAAGGAAAAAGAGTCTTGCATTAAAAGCAATCCATTTAATTAGAGTGTTTCTCTATTCCCCAATGTTTCAAATTAAGACAGTGATTTTTTTCCCTGCTTCCTGGAAATGTTCTAAAGGTAAATACATTCCATTTTGTCAGAGTTTCCAGTTAGGAAGTCTTAGATAGAGTCGCAGTTGCAAACAGTGATTATCATCTTCCCATTTCTCAGATATTATGCAGACCTGGATATTGCTTGCTTGTTGGATTTGGGAAGGGTTCCTTTTGGGGAAGAAGAGACCACTTCTCTTGCCATCCCATTCAGCAGCATAATCAAGTATTCCTGTTCATTCCAGTGCTACTAACCCTTTTATCACTGGACACTTGACTGCATTTTGGGGGTGGGGGGATTGTGTTAAGGAAGTCTATAACAGTTTTTTTTTAAAAAGACTTGATATTAAGATCTACATTTAGAATAAAGGTTCTTTCTCTTCTGATTTAAGCTGCTAAAATGAAAAAAAAATCTTGAAGATTGCTGTTGTTTAATTTCAGGGCATAGAAAGAATTATGGATATTCAAAAAGAAATGGCGAGATTGTTGGAGCCTCCAGGCAAAGCGGTACAATAAAAACGCGTAATTATAATGTGATGTACTTCATTTGGTCTTTCTACTACTACTGTCTTTTTAAACTGAAACATGGAGCATTTAGCCTGTTACCAGGTTTAGTCTTATGGCACAGAATAGAAGATGTGTTTCTCTGACAGAAGAATAAGACATTGGCCATTTGGTGATACTAAATTAAGGAAGATAGAATAAAACATTGTTCTAATCATAGTAAGACTTCCTGTTTACCTGAAGAAGTACACGGGGAGTAAATGGTATCCCAGTGTATATACAATATATGGTTCTGATCTTGCTAAGTCTCACACACACGCAACGTGTATTTTTCAAGGTACTACTACTGTAGTAGTGTATCAGCCTTGGTATGTGCATATCCTTTTTGCAAAGAGAGGTTGCTGGGTTTCTCCGAGTATAGAGTTGAAAATCTCATTTCGAAGATCCCCTGTATTTTTGGTAGGCTAGGTGGGAATCTTTTGGAAAAAAAGCAATGGTTGGGGTGATGCCTACATAGAAATAATCATTTAAGATGAGTTACCACCACAAAATAGAACTGGATAGTTGCTGGCAGTATTCAAGACAAAACAGAAGCTGTTTCCTAACTTCAGTATTTGCACTCTCTTTAGGCCAAAACTTGGTCAACTTTTTTTTTGTTTGTTTTTTT